>JAGVSQ010003918.1:0-20479 GCA_022683975.1 Rhyacophila evoluta
AAAACTGGTAAACTTCCATATGGAAGTTTACCAGTTTTAAATAATTCAGAATTTAGGCACATAATTGTTCCAATATCTAACAGCTGCCAAGTTTGTAAATATTTAGTACCAATTAAACATGTACATATAATAATACATTTATTGTAAGGCTTTAAATTCATATTTTAGAAAAATTCTGATTTAGTTAAAAGTGAACAATAATTAACCATATGGAAATTACGCTCAATCGAGTGATTGATAATCGCAAATATTGATATACAATTCGTTAAATTTCTGAAAATTTCATTATCATGTCAGATCATTATCATGTCAAACCATTTCACACCTCTCCCACTGCTTATTGACCAATGAATAAGCATTCGGTATGTTCCAATTGGTTTCAGAGTTCCACTGAATCTGCTAAACTTACAGGGCCAAAGAAATTTTGTCACTAAATGAATAATTCCGCAACTAGAATAACTTTGATCAATCCGACCTTTATGCGGTGTAATCATTTACACCACAAAAGGGTCGTATGTAAACTACAGTAAGTGACCACACACACATAAAGGTGTCTCACACATCTCTTGTGCCATATATTTTCATTAGTTTAAATAGCTTGGCAATTTCAGCATGTCCTTGATAATCATTTTAGATAATTTTAATTAAATCTCTCTAATCTAAAAATTAATGTCATTATTCGAAAATAAAGTTCTTTAAAAATAGAGATACTCAATGTTTAAATATTACAGTTTATTAAAAAGTTATTGTTTAAGAACTTAACTGTTAGTTTGAAAATAGCTACACAATTTAGTTGTACTCAATTTTTGTTTTATCTTTTAATAGAAACGTGTCTCGTCAGAGCATCTTCCTCCAAATTTTTGTAACTGATTTTTAAATTCGCAATATTGAGAGCTCATGATTCATAAAAATTGACTCACCGATAATATAAAGTTCACGACGTGTGAGGGGTGAGGTCACCGGCCATCAACCCTTTGACAGTCAGTCAAATCCTAGTTTGTTGATGACAAGCGTCTTTGGTAAAATCTTAAGTGGCGTGCAAGATTTTATCTGTACTCAAATTACGCGTCCAACATACGAAGAAATTTATGTATTTCAGATATTTTTGAATGCTTACTACTTTCTTTATCTAATTTGCTTTAATGCATTCTTTTATACGTGCAGTTAGAGATTTTTGATTAGAAAATTCGTATGAAACATGTTATATCTTTCATGGAAATATATAAAATACATTATATCTATGTATCGTTATTTTTGGAGGTGTCTTTTACGCATTAATAATTAGGCATGATTATAAGTTCCAGTAATAAAGATAATCCAGACATATATACATCTTTACCGCATAACCTAAAACATGTACTATACTTATCAGTACATCAAACGAAAACTATTAAAGAAATGTAGGTCAGGAATAAAACACTAATAAATTTACTCAAATAAAAAACCTTTAGTAGCGTAGACGTAAACGTGGGTGCCTAGCAATGCG
Organism: Rhyacophila evoluta; assembly: GCA_022683975.1. NCBI lineage: Eukaryota > Metazoa > Arthropoda > Insecta > Trichoptera > Rhyacophilidae > Rhyacophila > Rhyacophila evoluta. Next base: position 1,487 of record JAGVSQ010003918.1, read on the forward strand.
AGGAATGCGGGTTTGATTACCACAACTTTTAGATTTTTAATAATCCAACAATGTAGGACTGAATGCCTATTTGGTTGAGCAATTGCCTGACAAACAATTTTCATGAAAAATAATCTATTAAGACGTTTTCGTATTGCGGAGATCTATATACTCCACTTTTGGAGTGGATATCTTAACACTGTGTAGATCCATATGCTTCAGGGAGCAAACATGGTATAAAAAGAAGAAATGAATATATAATTTATTCATAAAATTAACCTCTGATAGAGTAAGTCTTTTAAAACAATAATGTTTTCTTTCACGCGTTACGTAATTTCACATTTTTTTTCAAAATTTCATTATTTTTTATCTTCAGCGTCATTTTATAAACGCAAGAGCCGATTTAATGACAATAGATCCCCACTCAGAATGTCTGGATAAATCTTCGCATAAATGTCATTCTTACACTTCACATTACTTGAAGCGCAAATGGTTAAAATACGTACATATTTAATTTGTATAATAGTTTGTAGCTGTGAATATTTAATAAAATATAGGACAATATTATTGTCAACATTAATAAAACCAGCGTTTTCGTTATAAATAAATATGGAGTATAATAAAACAAGTAACATAAAGGTTAAAAAAATATTGTAAAAATATATGTTTTCATGCTGTAATCATTAAAGAACGTCACTGGAAATTTTACACATGTCTTCACTTTTAACCGGCGACTTATTTGTATTATATTTTGACTAGGTCGTGATTTGAAAATGATGTTGCGTCATTTTTGTAATCATCCTAATTTTATGTATCATACAAGCGGGTCAGTTTTGCTGGATTAGCCTCGACCCCAATGATTATTCAGTATAATATTTTTTTCATAAATATTATTTTTACAATATGTAATCTTTTTTACCACGCGGAAGAACAGAGACTGGACACGTATGAAATGTATTGTTATTATTTATTATAAATATACGTCCGTGCTTTTTTGTGCGTCTATGGAACCTAACTAAATGCGCGTGGTTAAAACAATAAGAATCATCTTCTTTATACATTTTTATACAAAACAAAAAACGATTACGTAAAGAATTTAATTACTGGATGTAAAATACAATGACAGCATTGTTGCATGAGCTTCATTTACGTTAATTACTCGCTTACTCGATGCAGAATAATACTGAAAAAATATATATTATTCATCGAGGAACAAATGCTTTTGTTAATTTTGCAGTTACAACCCAGTGATTGCGAATTGCCATTCATATGATAGGTTTGTAGCCGAAATTCCTGTTGAAATTACCAACTGTCAACAAAATAGAAGCAAAAAAAATATTGGCATTGTTATCGAGTGTGTCTGACTGTATTGCAGACTAATTTCTCAGGGCGCAGAATGTTGGTGAAAAACGTCCAAGCAGCGGGTCGTGTAAAGCCCACAAGGACCTACAATGCAGCCGCTGGTGTGACTTGACACTTTATCAGTCTAAAGGCTTAAAAACATACTGTTCACTCTCGATTGTCACGTCTAATGCTGGGGAGAACCCGGATAATTGGAAATCACAGATCATCTGAACCATATTAAATACTGAAATATGGATAATTTACCATTACCGAACAATCGTTTCTACTTAGCAATAATATTATGAGTAAGATATTTATTAGGCAATTACAATGTAAATCGTGCGTGTAACCTCCTTCATAAAACAATAGCTTCTTATTTTGATCTCGCGTGGTGTAAATTTCGTCTGCGACTCCCTCTAAAGGATTTATTAATGATATAATATTTTCATATCGCACGGATAATCTGCAAACCCGATAATCACACGGCTGGATAATCAAGAGTACACTGTAATTGTACATTACGATGGCAATGAAATCGTCATAGATGGCTAGTCATTGATGACACGACTTAATGAAGAAGCCAATGCATTGTATTAAATTGTTCAAAATTGTTTTCTTCCAACATTTACATTTCTTATAAATAAATTAATGACAAAAAATCGATTGTTATAAAACAACTATGCGTCGCTCAAAAAATTGTAAACGCAGAAAAATTATTTATAGAGTTAAATAGTTAAATATTTAGCAACTTATTTGCATCTCAAATAATTTTTATATATATATATTATGCATATAATATGTTCGTCGATAATTTACAGTTAACATTTTTTGGATTCCCCTTTTTAATATGCATATTGTTTTCATATAAACATTAACTATTCAGATATACACAGCGGTATAGTGGGACCAGAACGGGCCAGGACGCCGCCATGCTACTTCTTTGTCAAGCAAGTTACTTTTCAAGCACATTAACAAATATTTTGACGTGTGTTTTTAATTAGCATATGAACATCTTTTTAAACATTCGAACTACTAATATTTAGAATTATTTTCTTTATAATATATCCACAAAAAGGAAACGGCTAAAATTAAATGCTACCCTGAAACTTTTTTATTTGGGACTATACCAATGAATATCAACATTGCTCTCAATTAAACTATATTGTTTATTTCCGTCGCTAAAAATCTTCTCTAGCTTATTGTAATAGTTCAAATTTTACACAATAGTAATATTATTGCTTATTTCACAAAAAAATTATCATATATGTACTGTTATACAATATAAAGTTATATTTATAATAATTTAAGGCAAGCATTTCCCGTTGTTATTATTTGCCTTGTTATAAACTCAACAAAAAAATCTGTTACATTAATCCCTTCGTTTATTTAGTCTTTTTTATTTGTATTGTTGTAAATAAATATATGCCATTCAATGAATAGCCTATTTTTGACAATCTATCCATCGTATAATAACTACAATATCTATTATGTATTGTACAAGTTTATAATAAATATTTCAATAAGTTATCGTGCTGTCATTCGCAAATTAAATGTCATTGTTTTTTTTTAAATTGAATATTTCATTATATTTTCCGTTCATAAACAGTAAAAAATAGAAGCAACAGATTTGAGTTTAATGGTTAACATTATGATTCTGGCACCAGCTTAAAACTATATTTATTATGGCCATCCATCATTCTTTTCGTCTCATTATTATTCTGGCGATATTAAAACTATTTTTGCACGCCCCATAGGAACCGAAATTATTAAACATTAGTCATTTTATATCAAAAAAGTTTTAAAATATTTTTACAGCCACATCTTCTTAAGATTCAGTTGTAAAAACATGTAACCGAGATGAATATAATTTTGATCCTGTCTCCGAGTGCACGACGATATTAAATAATAAACATGTTTACTTGGGCAAAGTCTCCAACGGCATTTTAGTGTTTGTTATATGTTAAAGAAATTAGTCATCCCTACAATGTTTACTTATCAATTTTCATAGCAAGTTAAATACACTAAAATACCATAACTCTTTATTTAAAGACACTGCTGGACAGGAAAGCATTATGTTTTTCCTAACCAACTTAACTTCGTGAATTCATTTGTATAGTTACTCATTTTTGATAGTAATTTTTATATAATGTTGATATAGTCTACATCATATATTATTATAATAATATAAATAAATAAATACATTTCGACTGTGAAAAAGAAAAAGGCCGCAACCGATAGAGAACAAATTTTACAGGAGGCACAAAGAACATTTATTTTTAATGATTTTGGATCCGTGTTAAAACATTAAATAGGCTCAATCTTGAAAAGTATGAAGATTATTACTGTTATTTTTAATTTAATCTGATATTAATCTAATAAGTTATTTAAGAAAAACTAAAAAAATCAATGTGGAGGAAGTACTTTTTACTTGTCGCAATTGTTACAAACTTAAAAGCTATATTTTGACAATATTTACGCATTTTTGGCTTACATATTTTCATAGAACGTCTAAGTTGTACGTACACACTGTGGTTATCGAAAAATGGACTATTTTGAAACAAACATTACGTTCTTTTTCCTGTCTGCATTCGATCTAATATAAAAATAAACTATATTTTAAAACTACATGCGACTATTTTAAGTAATCTATCGTGTTGATCTAATATGTCTCTCTATTAATCATAAACCTTGGAAACAGATTAAAATGTCCATGTTTTTTCGTGCCAATTGTCGATATGAACCCATTGGATTATGTTAGATAGTAAGAAATACACCATGTAAAATAATTTCAAGTTACCTAAAAACTTTGAAGTACGCATACACCATTTTATGGCGGAAATAGTTATTCATCATCTTGTATGTAAAAAAAGTAAAAAATAATTGTAAAAACGTTATGCATCACTAAATGTTTACTGTTTTTTTTTAATGTTTCGTAATATATTATTACAGTATGTCAAATAACATACATATTAAATAAAAAAGTGTATAAAAATAAATTCAGCTGCTAACAGAGTTATTATTTTTTTTCGTGTTAATATACTTAATAATAAAAATAAATTTTAAACATTATCAAAATCACTAAATATAATTATTGGGTTTACGGCAGATTGCGCATCACACACATAATTGCCTCATCCCAAAATTTAATGGAGACCAAAAAAAAAAAACTAATGGGCAAAAATATGAACAATAGATCGTTCAAAATTTATAATTGATTTCTGAAAATTGATTCTCTCTGCCCACGATTTATGGTCCAAAAAAAATGTCTCGCATTGTTTTGATTTTTGAAGCACATTAATCAGACATAAGTTTGCAAAATAAATGGAGCATCAAAAAGAATTTAAGAAGACTTTAATTATTGTTTATTTTCGCATGGCATTCTTGCCATTTAATTCAGTAATTCCCAAACTGTGGGGGGCAGTAAATTTTCTAGAAATAATATTTGAAATATTTTACTCACTCAATTCAAATCATTGAATGTTATTTTCTCGTTTTTTTGGCATCAAAAATATGTGGAGGGGGCGTGGATTACTGTTTTCTAGTGAAATGAAAAGGTTTCGGAAACACTGATTTATTAGATACACAATAGTGCCGACCTATTTATACGGTTATTCTTGTTGCTTGCAATAGCTTTTTTATTTTATTATTAATTTCTATGTCACGTGTTTCGTATATTTAATTTTATTTTTAAATTTCCAAATAATACCATGTCAATTCTTAACAGGCCATATCTGGATTGTCACGATATAAATGAAAACATTAGTCGATTTTTTTTTTAATTTTGAAGTCCAATTTAGAAAATTAAGAATATTAATAGTTGCTTCTAAAGAGTATTATTGGCTATCACAACTCATAAGAAAATTGTATAATATTGTTAGTAAGCTTAGTAAATAAAATAAATTAAAATTTGACTCACGTAAAAATATGGTTCCATATATACTTCAAACAAATTACTCTGGAAATCCGGCACCGGTGCCAAAGACCTGATGATCAAATTTTTACCGAAACCCGGTATCCCTTCAATAGTCCTAGCATTTGCCGCACATATTAAAGTAGCGGCTAATACGAAGCACGATAATATTTTTATTGCCATTTTAGTGTGTTAATTAATTAATATGCTCACTTATATAAATGGAAAATCTTTTTGTAATTAATTTTAATGGTAACACTTATTTGAGACGTCTTTCTCGAAGAGGCGATGCTACCCGACTGATTGTTTTCTGGCGTTATCGCTGAAAAGCTGAAGCCAAAATGATGAGCGACCTTGACGCACTGATATTCGATACGCAAAGATTTACAACAGCCTCCATGGATAACCATTTACTATCGCATCCTATACGGCGCATCTTATTGTAAACAATAATTGTCTATTATCTTTGTAAAGTTTATTGAACACTGCAACGTCATAATATCAATAAAAATCTTTTAGTATTTTAAACGCTATAATAATATAACTAGTAATTCTAATAGTTTCATATTTAATACATATTGACCATACATTCAAACATATTAAGCCTTTTAATTTTGACTTTAAACAAATAAATTCAAAACAAGCTTCAAAATTTAAAAAATATTTTATGGAAGGGTATTGCTTAGTTTAAACTTAAAACTAGCAGTAAATTTTATCCATACTAAAAGACGTCAAAAGACATGAGTTTTGTTTTTCGTTCTATGCCAGCGATATGCCAGTAAACTTTTGAGACAAAAACAATTGTCCATACGGATTTTTTTAAAAGCATTTTCATCCAGAGCACATAGATATCCGCAATACTATGATTAATATTATCGACGGTTTGTTTTTCACGCGGATTTGTTTTCAGTTCATCTTTCAACCTATTGGGTGTCCAGTCTAGTATGCGTTTGATTGTTTTATAAAAAAGTCTAATAAAACTGCGGGCTTTGATTCTGCCACCTAATGCACCGAAGCGCACGCGTTTATACACGATCTAAAACGTTATTAAAATTTGCTAAATCAAAAGCTTAAAATATAGTATCACATTTTAACAGTTACAAATGCTTTTTAACTGTACAAAATTAATTTGTGGAAACCAAATATATTGGACTTTGAAAATCAATAAAACAAACTTTCAATACGCACACTTTTAATACTAAGTATCAAAAAAATGGGTGTCAAAAATACAAAAGTTAATATAATCCAAATGTGCTTTATATTTCATTAGTCATATCCGTCACGGAACATCAAAACTTTGTGATTCGGCATGCATGTAATGTACTTGGTATTACATCCGTCTTCAAATTACTCTACAAAAAGTACTTATCATTGAAGGCGCCACTTTTTAAGTCTAGATTAGTAATTATCTACACAAAACAAAATTAATTAATTGCCAACACTATTATAATATCAGCGGATTTCTGTTTGACCGCGTGCGACGTGTCCCCAATTCTCAGAAAGCACGTAAAGGTAAGGCGACAATGTATGATTAGTTTTCTGTCCCTGTGCTAAATGCTCTTCCGCGTGTGCAATCACCAATCGACAACACTAATCAAGTAATCGGTAATCAGTGATTCTTGCGGGAGATGAACGGACGTATGTAAGCAAAACCCGACACCGGACACCATAAATATTTTTCTTAATAACATTATTTATTTACTGTGGACAGCGTAATGAAGATATGGAAATCTATAGACAGTCACTTGGAATGTATAAAATATAACATGAATTACGTTCAGAAATATTTTATACCATCGTTATAACATACTATTTTCTTCAAATAAAGTCGATTTTTGTTAATTAATTGATAACAGCTTAACACATTTTTTATAATAAATGAAGAACAACACATAATTCCTCACAATTAAAACTCAGTCCAGAGCTTGTGGTAGGTCTTAGAAATACTTTTTTGTATGCACCATGTTCGCTCCCAACGTGGAGCACATGAATCTACACAAGTTGAAGATATCCACTCCGAAAGAGGAGTATATGGATCCCCGCAATGTGAAGACGTATTGAGAGATTATTTTTTCACGAGAATTGTTTGTCAGACAATTACTCAACTCAATGGGCATCCAGTCCTGCATTTTCGGATTTTAAAAATCCGCCAGATGGGAATCCAGCCCGCATTCCCCAGATTGCTAAGCGGGCACGCTACCAACTACGCTACCGGGGAGACGTTACTTAGACTTGTACTAATAATAAACTTAGCAACGAAACTGTAGTCGAAATAGCTATGGTTAAATTATTTTCAGCATTTAGCATTAAAACTCTATTGATATTTTTTATAACCATGCCAAATAAGCGGGAGAAATTATTTACCGTTATAGAAAATAAGATCTATGAAATTAATAATAAGGACGAATACAACACTGTTCAAAATATACAAAAAATGAAATTAGCGTAGTTTGACTTGTTTTTCATCATAATGTTTTGGTATCATGCTTATCAAATTGTTTATTTAACATCAAAAAGAAAAAACGCCATACAATAAAAATAAAGTGCGATTTTAGAAAACAACTACGAGTATTTAAATATTATACGTTTAAAGGTAGTTTTTTAATCATTATGAAAAATCTATTAATGTATTTATATAATCACGATCATAAGATAGTGTTCCAGATGAAATAATACCAGTCAGTATTTTGGCTAGTAATATAATTATTTCAGGGAATTTCAATATCTGTTACATGTACTTATTTCGAAACCATAAACAAAAATATACGTGTTCAATTGTTTGTGTCCGTGACTATGTCTATCAATTTTTTTTTAAATATAACTGACAGGTTGGCTTTGAAAATTTTCCATAAATCGTCTGAAATTATAATTTAAAAAATGCATTATATATGTAATAAAAAATACCTAGTTTCAAAGTTTCGCTAACGATCGTATACTTTCTTGGCGTAATAATAAATGCATTCCGAGACCATTAGAGCAGACACCGTTACAAGTAGGATATGGACATTATAGAACAACCACAGTGTCTGCTCGATAAATAAATGTTTGTTGATAACACTCGTATGTTATCGACAAACCACAATCTTAATATACCTCGCCATCAGATACAGCTGATCTAAACCTTTGTAAAATCTCTTGTTAACTGTTAGCAGTCTAGTAAGTTAATCTTATAAACCCTAGCTCAATTCTAATTTTTCTTTTTCTTCCGCCATATCCATTTTCTAAATGAAACATGTACCAACCACATGGCGCCTCGGAGAATCTCCGTCACCTACCAACCGTCTTGCATTTTCCCAGCACATGCCAACATCCCTTACTTCCATCGAGTACATCATATGGACCATCCATAAATCTTCCAAGGCGCTGGAAGCCTACTGGTTGAAATATGAGGCAACCAGGCATCTCTAGTATGTACTCTAGTCAGTTCCAGCGCCACTGCATGACTTTTGAGGTGACAGGAGGGTGCCCCGTCCGCTGCATTATGCATGCCATCGCCAGTATTCGACGGAGATATCTACTCTCAAATCTCATTATACGTTTTTTCTGAGTCTTCGTCAGGTGAGATGATTCGCTACCGTATAGCAGAACTGGCAGTATGCATACGCCAACAACTTACACATGATACGGACCGAGTACCGACGCGCCACCCACACATCTCGCATAAATTCATATTTGACTTCAGCTATCGCAAGACGGATAACGATTTTTTTTGCATGCCGCCAACCCCTGAGATGTGAACCTAAGGTTTTTGAAGTTATCGATCCTTTGGTGACTTATCCTTCACTAGTCCGAGTTGTGACAAGAGCGGTTGCATATCACATTAGTCTATTTGGTATTTATGTTCATACCAATGCGAAATGAATTGTTTTGTTACCTATCAACCCCATATCTTGGATACAAAATTAGTACAATTATGAATTAATGAAAAAACTCAAACACATCATCATTCATACCGTAGCGCTAACTCATCAAATCATTTATGTTTTACTCAGTTTGAATAAAAATATTATTTAATATGGCTTTAACAATATTATACATGGTAAATTATTAAATAAATATCAATTATGTGCGGCAGTCTACTTGTAAAAGTTAAAAATATGTTATCAATCTTAAATCATCGATATCCAAATTCATAAAATTAATTTATTTGAAAGGTCAATCTGTATAAATGGTATTCAGGAACAGTATTACTCTTCGAAAGTCAGACGTCTGTCGTAGAATCAGAGTGTTTGGAGCGTAATTATTGACTCCTCTGATAATTCCAGCATCATGTACGTAGATGTGATAGATGTATAAGATACATTTGTACAATTAAAAACTTAAATACGTGGCTGAGGATATTTGTCATTAAATCTCCTCAAATAATATTTTCCAGTGTTCTTTTCAAACTCTTCCCTTACTGTACTCAGTGTACTCGATCACATGGTCGTAATTAAGATGTCAAACATATCTAATTTCGCGTTAAGACTATGACACTCACAATCAATCTAAAGTGTTTGTATGCCTCATACTTATCAGCATGCAGAAGCAACCTGTCAACAGGTAGACCAATACGGAGAACAATAGTAATGTTTCACATTTTTTTTGTCATTAATATCTTCTACCTAAGTAAGAATAAGTCGAGGTGAATGCTACCTTTTGAATTTAGATAATTTAATAGGATTTGTCTAACTCTTGGGATATCTTTTTTCTTTTTCTTTCTAAAAATCCCTCTCTGCATGTACTTATTTATGTTACTTAAACAATATACTATATACTATACAATATTTAACAATATACTATACTGTTACCTAAACAATATTTACAATATTATATTCAACTCTTCAATTCCCTTTTTTTGTTTTTGTTGGTCAAACTGTAAATGCCTTGAACGTACACTTCGTAATGTTCTCAACAAGTGAAACAAAATAATAAAAAATAAAATTAATGAAATGCAGTCTGATCGATCCTTCAGCGTTAATTAGTTCGGTCTAAAGATATTACCTGTTATTCTGTAAACATATGATGATATTTAAAAGGTTGATAGCTAGTTAATCAAATACGATAATACAGGCAATGGCCGAGTACTGGCGCCGCAACAACTGTAGGTGCAAACGTGGCTAAATACCAATCAGGTATTTTGTTAAATCTGCCTTGTTCACCCTATTCTTAGAGCGACGGGTTAATGTTGATTAAGACCCGGTTTTCTTATTCAATATATATATCTTCCTAATTGCAACACAGCCAAGAAAGCAAACAGCTCGTGGCTTTATTGATTTATTACTGTATTTGCAAGTCCTGCGTACCGATACAAATTTCTAAGCGATTAAAAAACAATAAAATAAATAACTAATTTATCCAACCAAATTCAATCTACTAGAAAGTCTGTAAGAATTCTTGAATACTTTACCTGAAAATAGATATATACATTGTAAGCATCGTTCCGGAGCCGGAGATGTCGAGTTCGATTCCCACAGCTGCTGGGCTCTTAAAAATCCAAAGATACAGGACTGGATAATGCCCAGTGGCTTGAGCAATTATCTGATGACTAATTCTTGTGAAAAAATCACATGTGTTGCCAATGGTGAGATCTATTTATAATTTCTTAATGCTCCACTTTATAGTTTAATCATAACGTAACTATAGCACTAGATAGTGTGGCAGTCGATATATTTAACACACAGTTAAAATTCATCCCTATACCTGACCATCCCTTACTCAACAGCGGTGTTACAAAAACGATTTACGCGGAGCAAATTAAACGTGGACGCAAACATTTATGACGTAATTTTTGCCATTTGTTACAATGTTTCAGCATTCAAAATTTTTTAAATTGAAGAATATTTAAATTTTTTTAACCGCTTTTGTAAACTGCCAAAAAATATTTATATATTATTACTTCACACATTAATCACACTTGATATAACTATTACTTGAATATACAAATTACAAAATACATCTTATGATCATTAAGTATATAAACGTTGTCTTATCGTCGCTTTAGGATTAGTTTCTGGAATAGACTAGTGCTCCGATTTTTTTTTCTTTCACGGCGCAATTGCCTTTCTTTCTATAATTTCACGGCATGCAGCAGAAAAAAATGACGATTTTTTTTCGTTTCATCGTCTCGTGGCACAGCGGTTTCGGAGCACTGAAATATACCAACCATCAAATTTGATGAAATGATGAGATGAAAAAAATATCATTTAAATCCACAAAAGTAAATACATGAAGGTATATGAGCTATTTTTTTAAAACTATATGATTGCTGTACCATATAAGTATGAAATGATATTATTAAATAAACTATCTAATTAATTGAAACATGGTCTGTTTTTCAAATCAGCCACCGTGGATATTCGATAAACCGATCCTAAAGCGACGACATCTCTACCACTAAAAAAATTCCATGGTAACCAAGCCGTAACTTTTATTGGTTTTATTATTTTTATCATGTTGCATATTTAGCTACTTTTTTCATGTTAAATGTTTTCATAAAATTTACGCCGTTTTATTTTATTGTTAAATTAATTTATTCATAAAAGTATTATATTTTATTTCAAATTTAAATTATAATCAAAAAAAACTTCCTAAGATTGAGAGGCCGTAGGTGATGAAATTTATTAAAATAATACTAAACGTTTATCATGGTACGACAAACCTGTGCTCTCATTATAAAAGATTGGCAATAAATTGAAAGCATATTCCCAGATTTCAAAATAAATTAAAACCCGTTGCAGAAATTGGTTTCGTATAATACGAAGGGGATGAAACATATGGTTGCATTTTAAAATGTGATTAATTAACTTTTACGAGAGCAAAACTGCTCGCAGGTTATTTTCTCCCCATAAAATATAAATTGCCTAATTTTCTTTGACTCAACCCACCAATTATATTTTTAAAAATCTTTTTTCAAAAAACGAACGTTCATTCCGAAGTAGAGGTAAACTACCTTTTGTGAATAACATATTACATATGTTTTTAATCAAAACGTATCACTCGACAAATATACTGTTGCCAAATATATAAATATTTTTTAATATTAATTTAAAATCAAGTATTTACCGAGATGAATTTATATGACCCTAATAATTCAAACAAACAACATAAATTAAAGATAAATTTTATTATATGTAAATCAGAATTAATTTTTCTCTCTTTTCGAGTCAATCAGTTTCCACGTTGATGATCCAAAAATTCTAAGAAGATATCGTCAAAATATTTTTACAGTGACGTTTTAATCGGAAACTATTCAACACCATCGTATTGCTGCAGAGTCCAGAGTGAGCCTTGCCATAATTAAACAATAATAGAATTCGGAAGAACTCGGTTCTGTCGTTGCAAACTATCGCTTGTCATCAATCATCACTACTTCAACTAAACTATACATAAACAGTTATATGATATTTCATTATTCATCTTCATCACTTCTCGTCATACAATTTGTCAAATTTAAGTAAGAAATATATAATATTGACAACAATATACATGATCTTATTGGTAATAATATTTCGTTAGTTTAATTAGTAAAAAAGTTATGACACGTTACCTTTATACTGCCATAAACGTGGTCCTTTGCGCTCCAATGCTGATAAACTACAATACATAATATATATACTGTAACTATATTCACATCCACAGAATTAGCATACTTGCATACACATAACACATACTCACAATTTAATTTAAATTAAGAACATTTAGAGAAAGATAAAAATATTTGATTCAAGATGCGCCGATTTAAATCGTCATTTTTGTGAGGACGCTGCCAAATTACTTCTTAGAGTTTACAGAGCTTAATACCAAATTTAGCTGTAAGATGGTTGACACTACTTCATCCTTTAACATTATTATTCAGTTACTTATTACCATTACGTAATAGGAGTTATTATGTGAAAAAAATATGAAAAGGCGTGTATTCAAATAAAATATCACTCCCAATTTTTATTCTAGACTTACCTCAATATTAAGTAAATAACTCCGTTAAAATTTAACTTCTTTACTACTCTCAGACAATAAATTTACAACATAAATAAAATGCTAACCCGTTATTGATAATAAGAACAAAATATAGATATTTGCTTTTTTGATAAATGAATTTGAGTATTAATAAAAATAGTGTATTATTATTATTATATTACAGAAGAAATATAGATGACTATTTTCCCCCAGGCTTACAATAACCATTTTTACCATTACATGGCATCAGTTAGTCACTCCTTTCTATTCACGATTTCCATCAAAAGACGTAAATTAAAATGAATGGTAATTGCAATTCTATTTCAGAGCGATTCATAAGCTATTTTGCAACCGATGAAGGACTGGTGTTGTATTACAGTGATAACTCAATGTATCGTCAAATGTAAGGGAGTGGAAAAGGTTTGAATTAATCCCGGTTATTCAAAGAACCTTTTTTGTCAACCACTCCTCCCAACCCTAGCATAGCAGTTGTTAAAGTAGATATTTAATATATTTTAATAAAATAACATATATGTATTGGCTTAAAGCAGAGTAACCGATGCATAAATCAATGGGTCGTATTATATATTATAATTTGCGTAAGAACATTAATAATAACATTACCCGATTATTAACGGAACCATTAGTTATATTAGTTATAAGATATCGTATGAAACTGGTCGAGCTGCATCATATTATACATTTTCTCCATCTCCACTCACCTACTTCGTGACACTGGCGCCATCTCAGTTCATTACTGCATTAATAATAAATAGTTCACACTACTGCCGACACGTTCATAATCAATTTTATTTGTGCTTATAAATATTACAGCTATATGTTTGATTTACATATGTGTTTACCAATATATTATTTATGATTTATTGATTAAAGTGAAGAGCTAAAAGCTATTCAACAATTTAGATCATTTTAACTCTTTCAAATCTACTATGTATTAATTTTTCTCGAACAAGTGGAATTTTTAGATAAAGAATTGCTAGAATAGCACCATTCTAAAATGTATTCGTGTAAAACTTAATGCTGCTACTCGATTAAACAATCTGACAATGAAGATGCATTTCCACCAGTGGCGTAGCTATGCATATATTCAATGTCCTGGAACAGAACAATAGATTTGCTAGTGAATGCAGGGCCGTATGGTAGATTTTCTCAGTATGGTGCAAGACTTTAAAATATCGCTCCTCTCGGGCGTTGAAAATTCTGATATCTTGTTTTTTATCTTTCGCGCCTAAACCATTCAAAAATATCGCGCCTTCAGATAATTTCGCCGCCTCACAATATAATAATCACGTCCCCGCATAATTCCTGGTTTTGGAACATTTGTATTGATTTTCGGTACCTTTGCCGCCCCTTAAATTATACCCCCTGATGTTTTACGAATGATGAGTTGGCTGCTGAAAGTTTGTTCGATGACTTGTTAGAGCAGTTCCTAAAATCTCAATTAAATGCTGATGCTAAAACAGACCGTCGCTTACTTTTAATAAATTTAAGTATTGAATACAATACAAAGTATCAAAAATTAAGATTAATCTTAGTGCAAACTTTTTGGATATTTTGGACTTTTTGGATACCTGCTTCCAAAACTCCACTCTACAATAGTCGATCAATCTGCGAGGGATTGAACCAGGCTGAACGGAAAAAGAGGGAAAGAGAGAAAAAACCATTTTTAAGTTTCTCATTATTTGTTTTGTTACCAAAGATAAATGAAAAGCTTTTTCAAAATTTCCTTCGTGAAATACGGCTCTCAACGGTAGTGTAGATGGCCACCTCTGTAACTATAGTAGTCTCGCATGGTGCACATATTTTTCTAAAAAAAAACATTTATAAAACTTATATGAAATAAATAAAAGCTTATAAAATAGCTTTTTTGACAATTTGGTACTATAAAATTTCGAAAAAATATACGTTCAAACGATTGTAGGAATTGGCGAACATGTAATATTTATGTACACAATAATATATGAATTGCTAGTACCACGGGATGGCGTTAATATTTTTTGTAAGGCATTGTTAGCAGATTGTGTTTGATTGAATGTCAACTTTTTATGCCACTTTCCATACGCGCAATACCAAACGATTCCGTGTTCTAAAAACTTTTTTTACTATCGTATGAATCATTCATTTTAATAAATAAATTCATCAATCATCAGGTATTCATTGGACGAATACCTATGAACAAAGGATCTTTCTTACTATATTACAAAAAAAACGTCGGGATGAAAAAACCTCTATGATTATCTATTTCTATAGAAAAAATGGCGACACGAATACCTGTGTACTTACGTCAACGAATAAGTATTTGTGGGTTTAATAATTAATTTTTAATGAAGTCATCAGTACGGTAAAAACACATCGTGACATATTCAGGGATGCAATGTGTTAATAGTCGCACAATCAATGTCTTTTACGTGAGTAGGAATATAATCGTGATTTAAATTTTTTAAAGCATTTCTCGCCTTTATAAACAAACCGTTAATGTATTACCATTAAAGTGCCTACTGATAATAATTACGCTTAATTGTGTTATTAATTTTTTTGCTTAATTTTCTTCCTATTTCCGATGACCGCGAATATCTAAATTCGCAATCTCATATTAATTAATTAAATCAACAAAAACAAAAAAATATATTTATTAATTAATAATTTCTTTGTTTATGCTTGTAAGTAAATCCCTGGCATTCATAATAGTTATCTAATTCATACAAAAAATCGTCAAGGTTGATGCAGAAAATGTGGATCTGACAAAACAGACCAAAAAATAATTGTTTCGTTATAGCATAAAATCGCTTCCCCAGTGTCGTCCAAGATATTTGATATTTGTAATCTCATCTAAGAATGTAAGTTGTAGAACATTATTGTTCTGTTTAAAAACCACCTAAATCCAGTTGTCTGCCGAATCGCGCAGCTTATCAACTTGACTACCTAGAGTTCATAGACGATGCGCTTTGACATTGGGCATTGTGAATTTAATTTTCGTAGGTATGTAAAAAAATATAGGATTGGATACCAAATTGGTTGAGAGATTGGCCAAACACCGTTCTCCCAAACAATAATCTCTTAAAAAAAAATTCTGATAAGATTCTTATAGTACCCATAGACCTACAGTCCACCTGCAGTTTAGTAACTGTAAATCCAAGACTATGGATTAGGATTGAGGAAGGCCACACATGAGCATGACTTTTACATGAGCCTATCAATCAGACTCCAACAGTGCACAATTACTGTCGACGCGGACTGACTAATCATCAACAACTGTAGGTGTATAGATACCATTTATCCTCGGCGCATAAAAATCAAATTTAATTTAGCGATGTCTACATTTTCCGTGGGGAGATTACACAGTGTTTTACCTTACTGTGTTTTCTTTACTTACCTTACGTTACTAAGACTGAATAGATACTAATAGATAATAATCATTATACAAATTAATAATGTAAATTAAATGTTATTATCGGTCGGGTTCATGGCTTTCAATAAATAATATCATTAATTGCTACATATGGCCTTAGCCGCTATTGTATATTTTGCCACGCAGTGTAAAAAAATATTCTCGCGACAGAGAGCTTTTTGTATTCATTGTAAATAGATTTCAAACTTTAAATTACAATAAATCATATTTCTATATAAATAGCCATTTTCTGCAGTTTAAGACTAATTATTTGACTTTGAATTGAAATGAAAACATTTTAATTAACCATGACATAATCGTCATAATGTGAGTAATGCAATAATAAGTGATAATATCGCGTATCTCTAGCATATGTGTTTATTTATGTTACATATTGTATCGAACAATTTGTTGAATATCAACATTCAATAAATTCATTGATGAGTTTAAATACGATCATAATTTTGTCCATGGTATTTGTATCATTTTAAAATACTGATTTGCATTGGGTCACTATTTTCACAGACGGTGAAGTGGTGCTGAGAAAATTTCAAAAATCTATTGTCAAAACAAAACAATTATGCTGTGTGAAGTATTATTTCATATACATTACTATAGTATTTGTATTAAAAAAATAGTTTAAGTAGGTAGCAATGTGCGTGTTAAAGCAATGCTAAATATTACTGCTGTAGCAAGAAAATCGTATGTAACTGTGAGAATAATAGTGTTTATAGACCATAACTTACCTGCTGACCCTTTTCCCACATACATTTGTGTGCCACCTGGTGGTTTAAATGTAAAATATCAGCCAATAATAACATGTCTATCAAAGCCATATATAAATAATAGCCGGGTGCACATTTCGAGCATAAATTTCGTTTTTTCGGATTCTGAAAAAATTCTCAAATATATGTATCTTATTATTCTCTCATTTTTATCCCGAAACCCAGGAATTCCAAAGTATGTGTCAGGAAATAATTTCTTAGATAGCGCGTGAATTAAAGAAAAAAGAAACCATAAGGTGTAGGGATTGTAAAACGAAATTCTGCCATAATTATTAGTACTGTTGGACAGAATTATCACAGAGGACTGTTCTTCATAATAAAAAGAGTTACCATCTTCAAAACACTTTTCTGCTCAATTATGTTTGGAACATCTCAGGACATAAAAACGGCTATTAATAACACAGACAACGTTGAAAATACTATATCGATTTTATACTGACATGCATAGTTTCAGTTCACAGCTTGACATCAAGTCTTAACGATATTACATCTTAACGATCGCTAATAAATTGACTGCAATTGATGTGAGACAATTTATATCATTCCATGTGAATCAGGTAGTTTGGAATATTTTGTTCTTAGGTGCTTTTATAAATATTATTCCCGTAGTCATAGATGATACATTCACCAGGCAGCACATTTATCCCCAAAATGATTGTTAATTTATATAATAATATGTAATTATTGCACAGACGATGACAAATCAGTCATATTTCTGTGCCTTTTAATAAACGTTCAAACATATTATCTGACATGATGCATTTATACTTCTTGCCACGCATAGAATAGTGAATTTTATAAGTAAGATACTATTTTTATTTTCCCAATACAACTACCAACAACATAAGATTAAATCTAGTATAAGATTTACATAATATATTTCATTTACTATAAAACTTTTATAAATGGGATTGGCTAACCAGGGTAAATAAATATATATGGCCATCCGTGGTATCATATTTGGTACATGATTTAACTTCTAACAATTTCCTAGATTACCATAAATACTGCTATATAAGCATTTATTTTAATATAGGCCTAAAAACCCAGGTGTGTTATCTTGGTTTCTTACTTTTTTAAATTATCAATATATATAAAAATATCAAATTACAATATTTATCCTCTTCATCATGGTCCTTATTAAACAAAGCATCCCACTCCTGTTGTATAATATAGTCATCATGATAGCCCAGCTGTCACTCAGCCATTTGCCACTCAGCTGCCCGGTTCCCATGTTCTTTCGCGTACTTGATCGCTTCCAATTTAAGCTTTACAGTTAGCTCTGTCATGTTGTCTTAATCAGGTTGACTGAGTGTTGACTAATAATGACCTACCTTTAAAACTAATGAGGATATGTATACTACCAGTGTCTGCACGGAAGCATGGAAGCATAATATTAACCAATCATAGAGAAGTATTTGATTCAAAAGTTATAACTATTTGCACTTATTATTCACTTATCCATACACGCCAACATATAGATACAGTCACTGGCGCTGGTGACAGCAGTTTTTAATAAATAGCCAAAAACTGGATACGTCCTATAATCAAGTGCATCTTTTTCCATGGTTTTTCTTCTTCTTCTTCCATGTTCGCTCCCTAAGTGGAGCATATGGACACCATGTGCC
>JAGVSQ010003919.1:0-20477 GCA_022683975.1 Rhyacophila evoluta
ATACTACTGCTAAAAAAAAAATAATTAAAAATTAAAAATGTATACTATTTCCATAAAAGTATCGAAAAAATACTTGGAAGTACACAATAAGAAAAATAAATTGTATAATACGGTATTTTTACGTATTTTATTTGTAGAGTAAGCTTTAAAAAATGGTATAAAAATAATATCATGATGAACTTAATGTTAACAGTGTTCATATTTATACTTTTGTCAGTAATTATAATAAAAGCTTAAATAACATTCTCGCAGCGATGAATTAATTCATATGTATGAAACTGTAAGCACAATTATTTTAGTAAGAGCACCCGTAAAAATATTAAATCCTGTATGGTTTTTGTTAATATCCCTATATTGTTAAAAACACTACGAGCCGTTTAGCTACTCGCGATTCAAAACAAACAAATGCTTTTCTAGTAAATTTACTTTGCATGTAACGAACCACGAACATTGAATTTGTTTTGTATCGATTAAGCTTAATCCGGGATTAAATTTAAACGCACTTTATTGCCTCTCTGTAAATGAGTATGTGCAAAGCTGCATGCAATACAATTTCGTGCTGGCTGGTCGATGTTTGTGTACTCGCTCTCTCGGTATTGTTTGTTTTTGGATTTATTGGCGGAATTATCGAGTAACTTTGTTTATGATCTACAATAGTTTATCGTATTTCCTGTTACAGTAATATAAGTCCAAGACGTGTCAAATAGTATACTGAATTTGATTATGTTGTACCTGTATAAATTAAATCGTAAGAAAAAAGCTAATTAGTTGGTATTATCGACGTTTTAAAATATGGAAGTTTCAAAGATGTATGTAGAATATGTGATAAATATAATAGGCATGATAATAAAATGATAACTTTGTTATATAAAGTTCATAATATTACGCACAATTGTCAACTTAGAGATAAAAATAAAAGATATGCGGAAGTATAATTAGTTCGAGTTGTAGACGGATTTGAATTTCGGGTATTAGAAGTTTAAATGCACGATAGGAAAGGAAAAAGTATTTTGTTTGATTTATACAGGTATATATAAAGTTAGACTGATATATTATATCATCCGGGAAGGCAGCGCAATACTTAGCTTTCATATTTTAAATGAGATATAATATTTAAGGTTGAATCGAAAAGTTTTACACGTAAAATTAGGTACATTTCAAATGAAGGGTAGTATAGTTTTATAGTGTTTAACAATTGTGCCTTATAATGAGAGCGGGAATAGCCATTCTTACCATATACTGAACATAATTGTGTTATTAGACTAGGAATACAGTATACCGCAATAACGTGCGCCGAGTTATGAAAGATTACTCATACGTCCCTGATAAAACTGTGAAGAGTGTTCTGTGATTGTTGAAGAGCTGTTTTGTGTGTTTTATTTTTAACAATATTTTTTTAGCAACACAAATTACATAATTTAAGTATTTTGTGAATTAACACGCCATAAAAATAATATTTTAACGTCTGCTATAAAAAAGTTACAAAAGAAAATGACACACAGTGTTATATTACAATAACATATTTTCAATGAAGTCGTAAATCATTCACACCTGTATGTTTTACGTTTCATCTTAAATATTGATGACTCAATGCTAACTTTCAACATTTCCATACTCGCGTTTTATTGCCACGTTTAATATTAATGATTTGCTAACATTTCTCGACAAAATAATAAAATTTTCCTTTTCTGTAAAACAAGACAATGGAAGTCTGAGCCAACAATGTGAAAGTTGTGTATTGTGATGAGCAAACACAATAGTTTGAGTTTAAGAAACATGTTTTTTCTTTAAGTTATTATTACTTCAGTTTGTTTCTTTGTAAACACTATTTACAGGATCATTTGCTCTGGGTAATGAACACTATTTGACAAAAAGCAAAGTTTTATTCGAGAAAATATGAGGCACTTCAATTTTATAGCGAGCACTCAAAAACATAACAATAAATTCCCTATTTTCAACATTGTACCAGTACACTAAAGAATTATTTTCTAGCAAATTTGGATTTGTTTGAAAGTCGTGTATATTTTTTATATATCAGAAAAACTGAACCATCGGTACCAATCCTTCCGATCTATTAGACTTCAGCGCTCTGGGATGCCATTGGATATTACTCATTAGCATTCAAAGTTGCTATCGTGACCTGGAAAGATATGCATCGATGATTGACTGATGACAGGTTCCTAGAGACGATGGCTAGTAGTTCGATTCTTTAGCGGATATGGAGAAAGAATATATGTATAAAAACAATGAGTATATTATTAAAATATATATGTACATTAAAACAAATTATTAAGACTTTAACATTTTAGTAATACATTGTTTGTTCAATTTTTTTGTCAATTAAAAACTTTCATCTAATTTAGATTCAAATTAAATAGCTTTCAGCACGGAACTGAAAAAAATATATTATTTACAATTAACAAAGCAAAGGAAAGTAAATATTGAGATGATCGTTGAAAATAAAACATTTTAGCCATACCAAACGTTAACACGATGAAATAATATAATGATAGTGTAATTCGTTTTTTTAATGATAGACCACAAGATAAGTCCGTAATAAATATGTGTTTTTGTATTAATCAATTATATTGTTCGTGCGGCGGTATATTATATAAAAAAGTATGATTTTATTCAATGTAGGGGTTGGGAAATGAACAAGAGTACTGATTACTTCAACATCAACAGATAGATACATATAAAGATAAGCTGTTTTGTGTAACTTTTCAGTGGCGTGCCATTATTTTTTTCAAT
Organism: Rhyacophila evoluta; assembly: GCA_022683975.1. NCBI lineage: Eukaryota > Metazoa > Arthropoda > Insecta > Trichoptera > Rhyacophilidae > Rhyacophila > Rhyacophila evoluta. The sequence goes on from JAGVSQ010003919.1 coordinate 2,752, forward strand.
ACTACAGTTTGTATTTGATACATACGAATAAATGATATAAAAACAAAACAGAATAGATTAAAATAAACTTAACATAAAAATGTATTAGATCGAAATAGTTTTTTAAACGGTTTTCATTATTTTCTTTCTTTTATTTCAGTTATCATACCGAGTCTTTTCCGAAACTCTCTCATTATTTGTTAGTGCCGCAAAATTGTTACTCGTAGATATCGCGTTATAATTGCAATAAATTTTTTCGCCAATATTTTATTATAAAATGTGAATAAAACTAAAGATAATATTAACTTATTGTTGGAGCTTGATTGGAAGATACACATTATTTTCATTGTGCAGTATGTATCGATTTTTCATTTATAGTTTCTATAGAAAACTGTAAAGCTTTAAACTGTAAAGATTTTTTAGTAGTATACTAACATGTAGATCCCTTACATATATAAGATCTGAATATGATGGAAACTAAGTGCAATTAATGATCCATTTGAATGATCACAGTTTAGTTTTGAATTCAATAATAATTTACGCCAAATATCTTCGATAATATTAATTCTTTATTAAAGAAATAAATAGATAAAAAATATTAATAATTAAATGTAAGATTTTTTTGAATGCCACTGGGTTTATTTCACAACAAACCCATACTTGTTCCTCTTCTCGGCCTAAGCGATCGTGTTTTCCGAACTCTTCAGAATACAATTACGAGAAACGCAAACGCAACATTTTTTCATAATAAAGTAAGCAAAAAATGTAAAAATGCTGTGTTGTTCCGAACACTGCTCGGACAAATCATTCGGCTAAGGGTGTACATAGTATTTGCTTGATATCAATACAGCTAAAGCACGAAGGGCGTTTTGTAAGTGAAAATGTACTGTCTCTGTATATCTATTTATGGGATAGGCAACAGTGACGATCGAAGCCGCCCACTATTTTATATGTAAATTTTTGTGTTACAACGGCTAATAATAAAAAAGAGCTGTTAATAATAGAAAAAAACAACACTTAAGTGTGTGGCAAGTCTTCAATGATCACGTTTAAGACATTTTTATCCCAAAACTAGTTATCAAAATAACCCAAGGCTACATTTTTAACGCTGTCAGCCTTCGGGGTAAGCACGATTAGTAAATTTCTGGCTGACGTATGTGATAGTGGGGTTAGAAAAAGTTGAATTTTTTAAAAATGAAATTCACACCACACCAATGAGAAATTTTCAGTGTATCCATATTTAAGCATACTTATTTAAGAATAAGGCGAATATTTTGTCGTCATTGTTTGTACTTGTATATGAAAAAAAATATCACTTTAGAAAAATTGAATCGAATTAACATGGTTCTGGCTTTTTTATGTGGCAAGGAAAAGGCAATATCAAATATGAAGTACCTTATTTATTTATTTATACTTGAATTTTATTTTATTCATTGAATTATTTAATACTTATCCTGATCGATATTTGTAGGATTCCATTTTGAAAAATTAAAAAGATATTAAAAAAAAAACCTTTTATTTGAATTTTGAATTTAAGGTTTAATATAAATAGTGATTGTTTCTTTTTTAGTAATTTTTTTTAAATTGCGATTGATAAGATTAATCCATTTAAATTTAATCTTAAACAATGTGTGATGTTTTTAACATAAAACGTTTTATTAAAAATTTGGTAACATAATGTTTAGTTTTATTAATATTGTTATATTATAAAACAAATTAATAATATTATTGAATAAAAATATATACCAATACAATGGGTATCTTTTTTACATATCTCAACAATAATTATTTGTTTTTTTACCATGTCCGCTCTGAAAGTGAAGCATATGGATCTATCTTTGCAATGTGAAAACATGTCTCCACATATTATTTCTTCACGAGACAATTGATCAACCCAATGGGCATCAAGTCCTGTATTTTAATTTTTTTTTTCATTCGGCAGATGAGGGAATTAAATCTGTATTTCTCCGATATGAGGCGCGCCAGCTAATTTCTCCGGCATCGCGAGACAAGCGTGCGGTATTTATTTGAATTTACTTGAAATTAATTCGAGTGCTCAGCATGAACAAGGTATTAGCAATATGTAGGAACGTTTTCTTTTGAATACTGCCGTGGCACGCAAAAGTATAGTTGCCGACTCCTTAAGGTAGTTCCGCATTGCATTGTATCGTACAATAGAAATACATATTACACCACGTATACGATGCTATCTCTGCAGGAGAATTGCGCGGTATGCTCGTTGTATGTAGTTTTATATACACCAATTTGAGGGTAGTTAACTTGCGGTTTCGTACTGTCACTGGAACATTTGGATATTCTGAGGCGGAATTGTACACTCGCCACACCCGATTGTATCAGATTATTGTTTTAAAATAAACTATTTTATCCATATTTAATTTATCTCTATAAAACGCCTTTATATCTCTATATAAATTTAATTATTTATATGTTGTCTATCCGGTAGCTCCGGAGCTATGGATTGAGGGTTTGATTCGCACATATGTTAAAAATCCAAAAATCCCGAACTAAATAGCCATTGGGTTGAAAAATTATCTTTAAAGACAAAGTATTACGGAATTTCATATATCGTCGTATTACTGGCAAAAAACATTAAAGTAAAAAAGTGAGTTTTGAGATAATCTAATTTTAGTCTCTCTGTTAAATACATTTTACGATAATTTCTTAATGTATAATGTTTTATACTCAAACATTAAAACTAGATTATCTGAAATCTCATTTTTTCACTTTAACGTCTTTTCCCAGTAAACGATGATATAATACCTAACTTTTGGAGTCGACATCTTTACACTATGAAGATCAATACACTCTATTTTAGGAGCGGATTTGGTGGAAAAATATACGTAAAATATTTACTTTCTTTCTACCACCCACTATATTTTCACACTCATTATGCAGTCGTATACTATGGCGTAACTATGAATGGTTCTCTTCAAAGTATTAAAAGAGCACCAGAAATAGCTTCACCAAACCTCTATTGGCAGGCACTAGAGTGTGAGTATGATTCCTATTCTGCCTACGCTGATAATATCAAGATTTTTTGAAAAGATAACTCGTTGTACGCCGTGAGATTTCTTGGATTTATTTTAAAAGCTGGGAAATTAATCTTCGTAGAAACCATGCCGTAATTGCCGACCCGTTGTATATATGGTCAAACTAATTTGAAAAGCTCTTTTAACCAACATATGAGATCATTCTAAAAGTAGCATCATTCAATTAAATACAAAAGCATGTAGAAAAGAAAGCAACGAAAGCAGGAAAAATTACCATTACCCGCCTGGAAATGGTCTGGAGTTATTTTACTTATCTCTATTTCCCACCTTGAGTCTGATTCATACGTAATGTAGTCACAATATGGTTTTAAGTTGACGTTTAATTTTCACTGTCATAAAGGAATTTTAGCACGGGTTTTTTAATGACCATAAAAGTCTTTCGTAGTCAACCTACTCTTTTTGTCATCAACCAGCATTATCCTGTTGAAACCACTATCCGACCATCTTCTAAATGGAATTCTTTTGACAAATTAAACGACTTTGTCAACATAATAAGCGCTGTCATACTAATGACGAGGGTTTTATAGTTTTCATTTTTTTACATATTATTTTTTATAATACTTCATAAGATTAATCTTCAAGGCATACGTATTCTCCGTGACTAATATTTTTTTATCTTTTTATAATACGATTAAAAGTTCGACTTCGAGAGATAATCCAATTATTGTCATACCGTTAGGAGCTAATAATTTATTGGAAAATTTCATAAAAATAATGCTATTAACTTTCTTTTTTAATTGTTTCGACGAAACATGAAACTTGGTATTAAAAATCAGTTTTTAAACATATACTTGTGCAGTAGATTTAATATTATATCGGTCATGGAAAAGAAAAGGGATATAACCGTCAGTTTTTTGAAAAAACATATTTTTTTCGATAATCACAATGTATACAACTTAAAACACTTTCTGTGAAAAGAGTGTAAGAAGGCCGAGTATGTATCTAAATTTAGTTTTTAACTTTGAAAAGGAAGCCCTGTCAAATATTCAACCAGTAATAAAGACTTACATCATATTAATTTTACTAATTTTTTTGTAAAATAACTTATTAAATTAATATCAGATTGGTTAAATGAAATACCAATATTATTTATCTTGCACTTGAGGGAATATTTTGAATTTGGCTCAAAATCATTAAATAAACATTTTTTTGTCTCGTGTAAAAAAAATCTGTGAGGGTAAAGTCTTTTTTTCTTTCTAACGTCGGCATAAACAATTATATGAAAATACATTTTCGTTTAAAATTGTTACTTATGATATTTTCCATTACAATTTAAATGCCACACAATAAATACATAACATGATATTTAGATTTTCAGAAATGTCCTGTTGTATTCTAAAATATTGATATCTGTTCCGTAGAAAATAGAATTGTGATAATTGTATTGTAAGCTAGAAATATTTTTAATAGTTTTAAGCGCCATCTAATATTCCCCACATTTTCCTCACCATTTCACATTTTATACTGTCTCTTAAAAACATCGTCTCACTTAGAATTTTGACTTGGCACTATTTTGGTTGAATACGATTTATTTGTAGTATATAATATACTCATTTAAGCTTTCAAATTATATCAAAACTCAAATGCATTTGTTTTTTAGACTGCTGGATGTATCTTTTATTTTAGATAATTGTAGAGGTGGATGTTTTAGTATAATTAATTATATTTTTTTGGTAAATTACTTGTAACTATGTTTTCGGTAAATGTAGTAAAATGATGGAGTAAAATAATGTTATAAAGTGAATACTTTTTTAATGTTTGCGATAGTTATTTGACAGATACATAGAAAAGGCAGCTAATAAAAATATTTAAAAAATCAAAATCAAAAGTTCTATCTGTGCTTACAGTGGAGAATCTCTTCTCTCCCTTTCAGAAACCAAGTCTAGCCACAATGCGGTTAGATTAATAATCGCTATAACATTTAAGCATCAACTGAATATTCGTTGCCAGGAAATGATTCCACCGCCGACTTATTTGTGCATATATAACTCGGCTTTGTTCCCGGAGTGTATTGAAAACGACATGAAAAGCATTATCGACCGATTTACATTGATCTTGAATGCATTTTAATAATAAAGCATATAATGATATGCACCACACTAAGAAGTTTCTGCCTGCATATAGTATGTATGAAGCAAAAAAATAATTATTTAACTTTATCCGTCTTGTATTTGAATAACAACGTGATCATTGTTAAGAAGCTTTTGTGAAATATTTGAATAAAAAACGCATTAAATTGTAAATGTACGTATAATTTATCATTTGGATGATTTTCGTAATTATACACGATATTTGGGAAATAGTTTACTTCAATTTTTGATTTTTCTATAGAAATTTATATCTCCTTAATGTATATATTATACAGGGGTAAAAATATTGACAATATTAAAAGTAATCTGTCATGAATTACCACCAAAAAAAAAAAATTAGACGGTGTAATTTATTGTCCAATAAACTAAAATATAATGAATGTTTTACTACATTATACATTTTTCTGTACCATATCATTAACGATCTTGATATATTATAATATCAATAAACTTCAACAAATTGGCCCAAAATAATTTATTTATTCCAATGTCAATACAGCTTTTTATAAAATGTTGTAGTTATTTATCGTAATAAAATGTTTTTAACTAGTCAAGTTGAAATGTTATGAGTAAATAAATGAACCTTCATTAAACATTAATTTTGAAGGTGATGTATGGTAATGCTTAAGTTACACAATTCCAAAATGAATGAGCATTCATATAATGACACAACAACGCTTTTCCTCTTCGCATGTAAAACATAATTACTGATGTTTATCACTGCAACAAGTTTTATCTGTGTTATGCAACGGACCTTTGGTTCAATAATAGGTCCCCAGAGTAATAACGTCCACAAACAATACAATTAAAATCAGAGGGGTGCCTTGCTATCTTAATAATCCCTGCTCCAAGGGACAATCAATAGTGCGGCGTGTAATGAAATTCTAAACGTATAAGCTATTTATTATAGGCGAAATGGAATGCGTAAATACCGAGTTTCAAAAATATGCATCCATATTTGGATTATAAAGTAAACATTTATAAATTAGAATTTAGTATTTTGAATATAAGACAATAGTATACTACCTAAATATATATATTATATGGCACGCATTTGTAATTTTTTTCAATATTGATTTAACAATTGTCAGTAATTACGCAGATCACATTGTCAAAAGTAAGTTTTAATCATATATCATATAGTTGACATGTTTAATGCAAATGTATAGTTGATTGGGTGTATTTTATGTTTTTTTTTAAGTTGCAATAAAAAATCCAATAACCATTGTCAATTAAAGTGCGTATAACATGCACAATCTATTGTGTGTCGCTTAAAATGGAAAAATTGACATTGCTGTTACAGAGAAATAACCTAAACGTAGATTTTTGTTTAAAATTAAAAAATCTTAATCATGAATCATAAAATATATTTATTTTTGTGATCTATCAAAATATGATACGCTCATTGTAAATTTATTACGTATAGTAAAATAAATACAAATAGATGCCAACAAATCTAGATCCATAGAATAGACATATAATATATTTTAAGTTGTTTTACAATTTTTTTTTCATGACAAATGTTTATTACTTACAGTGTGACGATTTTCACATCGGGATTGAAGAATATGATTCTCTGCAATATGATGAATAATCGCGATTTTTTTAATATTAATTGTGATTATTATAATTATATATTGTAATACAAATTGATTAATGGAATGTTCTGATGGATACATATTAACTGGAAATAAGTAGGTCGCTGCGCGTCCGAACATTTCAGGAAAAGATTTTGAAACTTAATGAGTAGATTCAAACGATAAAATCCGCTGAAACTTTGTGGCTAGCCCCAATTCAGGAGTGCATTTTATCGAATCAAACCAATTGAAAAAGTGTTACGGTGGAAAGGTAGAAAGCTTTCGGTTCGGCATATTAAAGCTCTCTCCAGTCCGACCAATTGCACGAGGTTGCCGCACCGCTAACCGATGTTTTATTGCACTCGCGGCACGTGACCGGTAACCGAGAAGTAAGCTTTGTACTTTACGTTTTAAACTTGCGTAAATTTTACGTTTCAGAAGATAAACCACGGTTTAATGCCAAGTACGCGTGATCAAAGACTTCCGCCTTGTAAAACTAACAATACTTTCGCTTTCATTCAAAACTATACCATAAAACTTGACTTTTGAGAGATACTGAGAGTTTTATTGATACCCAATTATTCGTTTGAGTAACTTATTTTTCGGTTTTAAATTATTTTGTAATACTGTTGCCGTGCTTTATATGCTTTCATTTATTTATTATTATTAGGTATTCTGAATAAATCGTTGTATAATTTTGAGCTGGAATGTTTTTTTATTCTTCTTGATAATTAAAGTAGTGAGTGGTATTAACTTAATTATTTCATAATTTTGTAAATAGAAATATTCCAAATAAGTATAATTTTCAAATACAATATGATTTTATCATGTAAAACTTTTAATTTTTAAAACGATTGCTTCATGATAGAATTTTAATTGATTTTCTGAGACTTTCAAGATGTATTGCTTAATAGTTACTGATATTAAAACAAAGATATACATCTAATACACCTTTCAAGTTTTCTCTGTGGATTCTTAAAGATTTTCAGCTGTCTTAAGTGTCAATGTAGGTTGTATAGAACTCTATCATAAAAGATATTAATTTCGTCACATTATTCATCAAGCAATATAGCCTCATACATAATAGAGTTGCAAATTAATTGAGTATAACTGCTGAAGAATTAATGTTGAAGTTTTGGGTAAAATATTTCACAAATTTTAATAAAATCAGCGAAAGTAAGTGATGACGCTTTTCTAAGTAAATAATACAATTGGCAGGCTTTTATTATGAATACGATTTGAAAGAGAAAAATAATAAAATGCTTGAAAAATGAATAGTCCCAGGTGAAAACCTGGTCTGGGACTGAAGTAGATTATCTGCAAATAAGATTTTGTTCTTGCGTATTATCGTTGCAAAATAAAATATCTCAGACGTTTTTCAGTCTGCTTCATTACTTATGAAACATAATAGATGTCTGTCTTGTGAAGAAAATAAGACAGAGAAGAAAAATGGCATTGTTGAAAAAATAAAACTGAAAACTATCAGAATACAAAGCAGGTGGCATTGTTATACTTGAACGCAGAAATAAACAAGGCTCTCAAAAAGATTTTGCGGAAAACGTCGGCCATAGAATTCGCCCCATTCAAGTCCACTGGCTCGTGTCAAATACAATGATGGGACACTAAATGTCACCACCGTTTGGCCCTAAATGTCTTCTCAACCCCCTTACAGACCGCTTTACACTAGAAAAGTAAATGGCCTTCAAGTATATCGTGAAAGTAATCATTTCATGCCATATATACCATTTCATTAATAAATAAAATCATAAATATTTAGTTGGCTTTCCTGAAAAAAAATCTTTAACCCATCTCTGGACACTTCGATTGTTAATGATAAGAACTTGCAGATACCTTACCACTTTATCAAGTAATGAGCGTCGTAGCCTATCCATACTCCATATATAGAATTAATGCTGGTTAAAACCGTCAACAGTACCATACGCGACCCATTGAAATTGCTCAATCTTGACAGATTTGATAACGTTTAGATATAACGAAATAAAGATACAATAATATAAATCAAATGTAGTAATAGTATACTGGCCCTTAAAAAAACTTCATATCTCAGACGTATGTGAAAAGGCTTTTAATAATGAATAGTTTCATAAAAAAAATTATAATTAACGTTAATTATTCATTATTTTCTGGTCGGTTTATATAGTGTATATAAACCTGAATGTGCTAAAAAACAAAACCCAAGTTATATATAATTTAAGTTTTTCGGAAAAATTGTGACTTTTATATATTCTTCTGATAACAGACTTGTGATAGTGCTAAATTAATAATACATATTACACTATGGTACCATTCGTAGGATTTATATCAACGTATTGCTAATATAAGATTTATTTTATATGTATAACATATTTCAAATAATTAGCCCGTATTTATTTTATATAATAATTATGCTTTTTTGGTTGATTTTTATTGAAACAGCGTTTGCACAGAAACAGTGAAGTAAAGACTTAATAATTTGTCTACCAGTAAAGTTTGCCGAGTGGTTTCAGTGAGAATTTTAAAATAACCAAATCGTTTTCGACGAAATAAAATACAATTTTCCGTTCCCAGGATTTTTCCTTGACAGTAAGATTTAAGAATATTTTATGCTTCATCATTAGAATAAGTAATAAGAGAGATTTCGTAATCTGTAAAATGTTAGCATTAAATTTAAAAAATAGCCTCATCAAACGAAATTCGGCAGCAAAACTCGGAAAATTACAGTTTATCCCCGAGGCATATTTGTTTATTTTGAATTTTAGCCGGGTGAAATTTTGATGTGTCGAAATATTTCAAAGATGCGAAGACGTGGCCTTTGTAGCCAAAATGAAAATGTCAACTTGAAATTTATGCAAATAAATACTTTAGCCGAGTTGACAACCACCGTTGTCGACGAAAGCGACAAGATATTTTTCTTTTAAACGCTTTGATTTCACATTTTGTGAGATGAGCGACGGCCCGTGAAAATTATTCCAATATGGCGCGTAAAAAAGTCATGCAGAAACTATGCCAAACATTTTTAACGTAAGATATTTTTTCTACATTTTATATATGCTACACCTAAAGTGTTAGATTCCGATAATGCATACGTTAACTACCTAACGTTGAGTTAGTTTTCACAATGCTTTATATATATTGCTATATGCTCGTAGAAGATGAATTTTTATATCTATTTAGTTCTCTGAATTCATGTTGGTCTTTACGATTGATGCCACCTTTTGATTACGAAAACATTATAGAAATTCAGACACTGGGTCTGAAATATACATGGGCATTTTTCATAATACAGCTGATTTAGTTGTAGTTTACACGGTGTGCTTTTTAATTGGCTAGATTTGATTAGGAGAGGTTAAAATTAACATTTTCTTGTGTGAATTTTAACTAATATGACTAGTTAATGAACGTGTTATCGTAGTAGTAACTGTAATATATACAAAATCTTGGTTTCCATCTCCAAAATCCTGTCTGCTACAATCGCCAACCTTTGTTAAAAATTTGGACGAATTTAAGTAATGAATGTTTATCTATACATGTATACATATATACGAGTATATGCAAGTAAATATTATTGAATAAGTAGTTAACTAAATTGATAAAGTAGTCGCGCCGATAGTTAGGGTGCGCACCTTCCATCTGGGGAGTGCGGGCTCGATTTCTGCATCCGCTGGATATTTAAAACCTGAAAATGCAAAACTGGGTGTTCATTGGTTTGAACAATCGTCTGACAATCAATTGTCATAAAAAATAATCTGTGAAAACATGTCTTCATATTGTGGAGATCACCTTTCGGAGTGGGAGTGGTATTATAATTTAAATTAAATTTTATTGTGACGTAAATCATTTTCTTCGATACTTATTGTTTATACACACCTTGCACTGACTAGATTTAAATATAAATAATTTACAAATTGACAAACGCTTGCATTTGAATCGGTGTATCACCCACATAAATGATTTTTTTACATACTGATATATTTTTAAATAATAATATGAAATTTAAGATTTAGAAAAAAAAACTCTTCAAAAGCAAACAGAAACTCTTGGAAATTGTTTATCATTCATTGTTAATCCAGTTTTGTTACAGTTGTGAATACTTTGTATAATTAATAAATACCGTATCATTTAATAACGATCTAAAATAACAATATTCGCTACATTTATAATTAAATTTCGTACAATGCCATATTGTGAAATTCACTATCACTTACAACAATAGATTATAGATTTCAAAGCGGGTTAATTTTAATCACAAAGCGGATATTAGGTTTTCAATATGCTGAACATTCGGATATCAATTTTAAGGTATGATATCATAATGAGTACCTTAATAGTTTTATCCCTCATACGCTGTGGACCCGAAGAAAGGAAAATGGTTGTATGCTTATAATATAAAATGTATTATGTTTACATCCGCATGAAATTTATTTATGAAATCGGTAACTATTGCACCATAAAGTCAGTATGTATTCTTGGAGGGATAGTGGTTTATTATTCATTAGGATACATTCGATACTCCTGAGTGCGCACTTATTCAATATAAGTTTCGTATTTCAGAAAACCCATGTATAGTAATGGGTGAAATTGTGTCGTTGTTAATGTAAAATCAACCAAACCATCATAAAACACGTGAGTATTATTTAAGTATTATCACATAGAGCTCTACTTATCCATATATGCCTGTAAACAAAACTGCAACATTTGTACTGGTAGATAGTCCTAAGTCCTTATTTGTACCTTCATTGATGTAAAAGCTTTCCTTAAATCCGAATCTTTGCATAAAACATAGTCTTTTAAAAATTGTGCGATTATTATAGATATGATGATTCTCATAAAATATATGGTTTAACCATGTTTGCTCCTTAAGTAGAAATATGGATGTACACAGACCGAAGGTGTCTGCACTGAAAGTGAAGTATATGGATAACCGCAGTATGAAGACATGTGTTGGCCGATTGTTTTTTTTTTTTCACAAAAATTGCATGTCAGACAATTGCTAATACCAAATTGTATCCAGTCCTGTATTTTGGGGTTTTTAAAAAATCTGACGGGTGTGGGAATCGAACTTGCATTCCCCGGATGACAATACGCGCGCGCTAACCTCTATGCTATTGGGGATACAATTTTTTTTTTTTCAAATTGATCTTATATATATTACATCACTTTATTTATTTATCTAATGGGAGAGATATGTTTCAATTATTTAAACAGGTTTTTTTCTTTAATATGTCGAATATAGACATCAAACGTACAAGTATCGATTCGTGTTTTGTAAGATTTGGTTGTTTTCAGTTTACTTATTAATTTTGGTAAATTTAAATGGAATTCATATGTACAATAAAATAACATTTTTTTTAATCCATCGGTACTTGAATTCACGTTCATAATAAGACCCTCAACTAGCTAGTTATTTTATTCATTTAAAAATACATTTATTATACTCGCAAAGATTAATATATATCATTAAATATAAGATATTATTTTATCGGCGAATAATAAAAAGAAAGCTAATAATGATAAAAGATCCAGTACGTCCATAATGTACTAATATTTAATACGATGTAGGTATAAAAAAGCAATTATATTACCATAAAACTTTTTTGATGACTACGCCAAAGTGTCCCTAAACTCTGGGTATTTCTGGATCATAAAACTAGTCGTCGGGAACTCTTTGACCCAATAATGTCAGTTGTTCCGGAAGTTTTTACGACCGGGACGACTCGTAGAAGCATTTCATATCGCGGGAAAACTTCCAAAGCAAACGAAAGAGGGAATGCCCCAATCCTCAATAACGATCCTGATTTCCTCTTTAGCCAACAACGCCCAACTGCGTCGCCGATGTTGGGGGTTAACCGCCAAATACTGGTATTAAGCTCTTTTATATAGTGATGAGCTGCTGTGCTTTCTTACCGGTTCTTATCGTGGTACTATTTTAAGAAAACGTAGCACAGACACTACTTTCATCGATTAATAAATTATCTAAATACAGTATTACCAAGTTTCTTTGAAACAATATAAAATATTTGATGAAATCTATAGTATCGAACTGCACTCCTGGGCAAGTTCTCTTTATTTTCTTTACTCCATTTTAATTTCGTTCTTTATATTAAATCTATATATGTATTACAGTTTATTATGATGCTCTTTTAAATGCTTTGAATTAATAACTTGTGATGTTTGTAACGTTTTAAATAAAGTAAATAACAAGCAATAATATCAAAATACGGTATAAAATATAAGTATGAATAGCAACTGAAAGATTTTTTTATTTATACACTAGAAAATAAATAACATACAACTCATATTATATGAGATCATATTGAACGTATTCGTAATCTTGAAATAAGTATTAGTAGCCGTTTTGAAGATATATCATGGCAAATTAAATATATCGACGGTGTGTTTTTAAGTTAAATGATTGAGTTGAACTGGTCATTTTTAAGCATATAAGATATCAAACCACACAGAAAGCTCATATTAAATGAACTAGAAAAAAAGGGAGTTGAAATGTATAAACTGAGATCATGTAGAGAAAGATACTGAATTCCTAAAGATAGAGCGGGATAAAGAAGCTTATGGCAGACATACGTGGGTATTTCATGTTATGTGGTGGTGATGACGGTAATAGTTGTCATATTTAAAAATTATATATTTAAAGTGTAAGTAAGCGAGCCGTTAGTTATGTTATTACAAGATCATCACTAGCATTGACTGCTTAGAAACGAAACGTGTGGGTGTTTTGTCATAATATAATATTGGTATCGATATAATCTTATACGCGTAAATATTGTATCACGTTTTTAGGAAAGCAAATAAATAAACAAAATTATCCGTGACTGAAATATTAAATTTTGTTTGTTAAATATATATTAGATACTATGCCGCATCATAACACTTCGATTACCATCTACAGCATTTTTAATTTTTATATAAGTATTTATTAATAATTCTAATCCTTCGGTGACACCGCACAACTAAAAATAAGTTTGGAATTGCTATTCGATATGTCTTGTTTGGTAAACTTCATTTGAATAACAATTTTTTTATTTCGCATTTAACTTGAAATAATCTATTCCCCCAAATATCATTTTTAATTGAACAATATATCGTTGTATCTTATATATAAGGTGAAACTAGACAATTGGCATGATATCAATATGCCGTCAGAGATAATCAGCAAGTTTTAGTTATTAATCACAAAAAAAGACTTTTAGAAAGTAAGACTAAACGAAAAATTGTAAGAATATAAAATGTCTACTCTAAGCAGCCATACTCACCCCTGGAAAATTGTCACAGGGGATTTTCGTCTTAATTGAAAAGTATTATAAAAGTAAAATAGAGGGATAAACTTCGATCTTGCATTTGGAATCATGAAATTTATGTATATTTAAAACGTAAGGCTTCTCTATAAAGTTAAACGAAGAAGAAAAGCGGAATAGTACATATGGTGAATGGAAGATCAAATAATAAGCTCATACGAAAGCTCCGAAGATTTCACAACATGTACGAAAGCACAAAATATATGATATCGTGAGTTTGACCCCTTGGACACGTTTACATTAGTCAGTTTGTAGGTAGGTAAGTGTCGTCTGGGACGCATCGCCTGCAACTCCCTTCAGGCGTCAGCTGTGGTCTACACCTCTCTAACTAATAAATTACACGCTCCACCTACTACACGTCCTCCCACTATCATGTTATGTTTGACAATTCACTTGGCCAAATCACAATCTATTGTATTTGACTATCTTCATATAATACATGATAAGCTAATATCTCCTGACGCGTAAATTGAGATCAAATTTATTAGCGTTTCGGTTAACATGGGGGCGTGCATGCGATATTATAAGCTCTATGAGTCATCCAATATGTGTAAATCCATGGTAAATACTCCTGTAATTAATTTATTGGAATAATGATGCACTACTTCTAACTTTTAGGATACGACACCGTTGTTTTTTGGCGATTTTTTTTGTTTTTGACTTCTCAATTTAGAAAACCCAGAATGAATACATTTAACACTGGTATAATATACTATAATATAATTTTCAATATTTATAAATGCTATACGCATTATTAAATATGTTTTTTGTCAAAAAAAATCGACGACCGTTTCTAGCAACACTTCTTAACGTTTTTTTTATCCTTGTTACAGTAAAACCTCGATATAACGGACTAATGCCGGTGAAAGGGTGTGAAAGTCAAAAGTACGCCTTTTAAAAATGATTTTCCGAATGCATTTTTATAAAAATAGTTGACTTTCGTTATCTGATGAATTTTACATTACAAATTAGTAGATGCGTACTCTAGTACATATTTTGTTATTGAAATTATTAATTTTCGTTATCTGAAATTATTACCGTATCCACAAACGAATATTTTCTGTATACAGTTAACGTCTACGGTTGTATGGTACGAAAATATGAGCACTGAATATGAGAGAAATGGTGTATTTTTATTAATCAGTGTTTAAAAGATCCCAAATTGATGTGGAAAGAACAGTCTATCAATTCCAACTTTTTTCATATTTCCCAAAAATAGTACACTTTAGAACAGGTTTCTGTTTTGTTGATGAATTCAAACACTTTTTCATAACGAAGAAAAAAAAAGCTACTTCTGACTCAGGTGCTTGTGGAGAAAACTCAAAAAATTGCCGAGTCTCACGTTGGTCAAAAACATATCTCGTATTCAGTATATCAAAAATATTTTTATTTATATCATAATTAGTAGTAATGGCTCATTCTACACTAATAAATTATGTGGAAATCAAGATTCCGAAATATTGTTCTTGATACTGACCAAATTAACTCGTAGAAAGAACCATTCTCATAATGCCACAGTGTACGCTTGCATACTAGATGTAGGACTTGTTTGAATGTATGTCGCATATGTTTTGTTCGTAGAGGAAGAGATTTAGGCTAAAATATAGAGATATTATGATTTTCTAATTTTAAATTGCTGCATTTAAATAAACACATGGAGCGTTAATAATATTACAAGAAAAGCATTGTATGTTTATATTTCAATACTGTTAATAAAAAAACGGTGAAGAATAAGCTAGACTTGATGTTTTCACCGTAAGTTGATATTTGAAGTTTATTGCTATTCCGACACCCACTGTGTGTTTTGCTACAGCCAAAAATACATTGTCACCATACGCTCTTGACTTTCGTATTTTTTCAGTTTGTTTATGGAGATCTATGTTTAGTGACAGGACGCCTCATTACTACGCGGCACGTGTAGAAGTGTAACCCGATGCACTTCGCTATGCAAGTCACTCGAAATGATTATAATTGTTGTCACTGGGACAAAAGCTGCGTCCGAATCGGAGCTTTTACTAATTGGACGATGCGGTGTCCAGGGTGGGCTTCTAATCTCGAGACCCACGAAGGATTTGTGTAGTTTGACACATTTCGATAATAGTTTTGAATAATTTAATACGTATATACCATACTTTTACAATTTCAAGAGCGATTTTGGAAGTTTGACGATTTAAATATGAATAAATATTTTGTTTGGTTGATGTAACGATAGTATTGATATAATTAAATCGAGATTTTGTATGAACGGAAGGTCATCATTTAATAGTCAAATGAAATTATTAAAAAATATTGATATGACGAAATTGCTGTATTCAAAAACATAAAAGTAATTATGGCTTAGTAGGTCAATGAATTTTAAAAGGTAGTAAAATACTTAAAATCAAAAAGATGCTATGAAATATTATCAGATTATTAATGATATATCTGTATGTACATATTTATATTGGTATATTATTTTCAGTCTATCAAAAAAACGAGAAAATTTCATACTTATCAAAAATTGAATACCTTTAAAGCGGCCAAATAAATCACACAAAAACTTTAATTTATCTATAATACATTTGTGGGATCATATTAATAATTAATAACGAACTACAATTCACGAGTTTATTTATAGCCAGCAAAAACAATCTGACATAAATAAATTCATTATGATATTATTATTTAGTTGTCATTTTTTTTAATGTTATGTTTACTCATTAAAACGTTTCCCAGAATTTAGAAATATGTTAAGCGTGTCAAGAATAATTTATAAAGCATGTTTTCTGTATGATTGTAAAAATAATAATGCCGAATATAATAAATTAAATTATTAAGGAAATATATTTACTTTTAATATTCGTCTATCAAAATTAAATATTAATCTACCAATTACGTTAATATATCGAGCATACACTAAAATATCAATTAGCTGGGAAAATTGCTGTGTGACACAGACAACTAGCGGTGTTTTAATTAAAAGAATACCAATTCACTTCTAAGAATCATTAGCCAGTTCAAAGTCAAACAAAATTAAACGTTTATTGACCATTCATTTTCAATTCGAGCATGTTTTAGAGCGGCAATTACTTATTCCTATTTCTAGTAAATTACTCATAGTTCTAACTACTGAGTCAGACTCCAAGAAAAATAATAAATGTGGCCATTATGGGAAATTAAAATTTTGAGAAACAAATATTTTTCTCTTTTGAAACACATATTTCATTAAATTATTATTTTAACAACATATATTTTTTTAAATCTTCAATAGTATTTAGATGACTTTTAGGTGAATAAACTATTTATTATATCAGTTTTTTTTTTTTTTGAATTATTGCATTTAATTATTTGATCGCCAAGCAATTATTCATGATAGTAATATTCTTTATTCACTAGGACGAATCATTTGAAAACTTTACGCCTAATTTTTTTGAATGTCATGCACAATACATAAAAAAGATTTCTGGTTTTATATGTCGATGAATAATATAAACTTTTCATCAAAAATAATCACAAATGTAATAATTCTTCGCAGATATTTTTAGATTTTGAAAATTTCATGGCAGCATAAAGGTTAATTTTTATATCTTGATGGATATTTTAAATATGAATTAATATTTGATATTACAGCGATGTCTAGTGTGAAAAGAGTAGATATGTACAAACAAATTAAAAGCACAATTAATACAAATGGAATTTTTTATTTATTTATTTATT
>JAGVSQ010003920.1:0-16135 GCA_022683975.1 Rhyacophila evoluta
TTCTCAGATAAATGTAATAACCTACTATTATTCATTCTAACTTGATTGAAATCGCGATGTAAAAATTGCTAAAAATATTTTAAAAATAACTTTTGACGTGAGTAGTAAGGGTTAATGCCATAGACGTGTTAACTCGCGAGTTTTTGTCAACGTTATAGAAATCCATCGACTATGTATTTCGACGTTTATTGTATACAACTGTATTCTACCATCTATTGATGAGTTGAAATATTTACTACATTGTCGCTAAATTGGTTTGTCGAATAAATCAACCATCAAATGTTCAGGAGATGAAAATATACAGTTAAATATATGAAAGTATCTGAGCTTTTTTTTAAAGCCTTATGATTGCTGTATTATATGAGAATAGAATTACAGTATAATAAAACTATTTAATACGTTTTGTTTTTTAAATCACACTACGTGGATATTCGATAAACCAATCATAAAGCGACAACATGTCAAATATCGATATATTGAACAGACAAAGCAATTTTGGTAAGCGTTGTGTTTGATGTTATTTGCTAGATGTTACCAGGGTAATGATGGCATTTATTAAATGACACTTATCAGTAAAACATATCGTCTGTAATTTGGTTCAAGCGAGGGGTTTAGTTTTCAATTCATTTCAATGAGGAAAATTGATTCAAAATACGAGTAATTTGAGTTACAAGTTATGTCAAAGAACAAATTATATTCATAAGTCAAGGTACCACTGTATTACTTAATGCATTATAGAACTTTAAATTTAAAATAGTTTGAGAAAAATTATGACACATTGATTTATGGCAATACTCTCAAAAAGACCACATAGAAATTAATTAGAATTGATTTTCAATTTTATAATTTGCTTTGATAAAACAATGTGTAATCCATTTGTGGCCGTGTCCTAATGTGGTGTCAGCTATATTATGTTTGTATATGTATTGGGTATGTGTGGTAAATGTCCAGGGTAACATAATGATGTCGCAGCCCAACCCGATGGGCATGGGTGGGGGGCAGTTGGCCCAGCCAGGACCCCCACAACTTCAGGCCAAACTTCCCCAACAGATGCCGCCTGTGAGTATATAGTCATACTGCTTCTTATGGATAACCTGATGGCTTTTTTTTGTCTTTGCTTTATATAATACAGATTTAAAAACAATATAACAGCCCCTCATATTATATATTCTTGACGCTTTCAAATACCAGCAGACTTTTATCAGTCATTTATAAAGGTGTCAGAATATTGCCTTTTTGAAAAATAAAAACTCCTTCATTCAACATTGCTTACTACTACGTATTGTCGGTAAAAAAATGTGAGTGTATAATGTAGGCATTTTGATAGTACAGTAGAACCTCGATAAAACGGACATCGGTTATATCGACTTAAACGAATAAAGAATTTTGCACCCATAATTCAAACGTCATAAATTCCCGGTAGCGTAGAGGTTAGTGTACGCACCTAGCAATCTGGGGAACGTGGGTTCGATTCCCACATCTGTCGGATTTTTAATAATCCAAAAATGCGGGATGGATGCCTATTGGGTTGAGCAATTGTCTGACAAACAATTATCGTGAAAAAATAATCTGTCAAGACATTTTCACACTGCAGACATTCATACACTCCACTTTCGGAGTAGGTACCTTCATCTTGTGTAGATCCATATGCTCCACTTTGGGAGCGAACATGGTATAAGAAGAAGAAATAAGTCAACTGGCCCAGTATCAGTCACTTATTACACACCTAGCTTATTACATCTTGGAAATCTCAAACTGTATAACTTTTTTTTTTTTCGTGTACCTATTATATATAATATTATGGACTATAGGTTAAAAATAAAAAAAAACATACGCGAGAACTACTGATTTTTTTAAAATTAGCATGTTTATTGATCACTCGTCTAGACATTTAAAATTGTTCTAGTTCACAAATTATATTTACAATATTAAATTTATATTTATTAAAGTCTTACGAAAATTCCAACTGTCTTAACGACACAAAAAACATTCATATATAAACCTTTCTAAGGCACTAGTTACATTTTTTCAAGTGCTATTTTAAACTATAAATATGACAGGGTTGTCAACATGAAAAATCATAGTCATAAATAAAGCCCTCTTTAGTAGCATAACTAGGAAATAAATTCCCAAGTGTTAGATTCTACAGTATTAATAAAAGAATGCATTCAGAAAATCATTTTTTTGTACAACGAAATTTCGGTTTTAACGGATACCCCGTAACTCGCATTAGTTCATTATTTCGAGGTTATACTGTGTGGATTGCATTGACACAAAAAAAAAAACATAAGAGCGCAAGCGATCCATTCAATCGATTTCCAATAAAAACATCATTCATTCCATGAGTAGACAATAGTTGTGCCTAAATTCCCTGGTGTTTTTTTATGGACAAGTCACAAAAAGCATTAGTAAGAAAGAAACTTTCACTTTATAAGTACAAACCATATTTCACACACAAAAAATTGGTTTTGCACTACTTTTTTGTCAGCTAAAAAAGAGAAAACAAGAACATACATTACGAAATTGTTGTTTCTTAGATAAAATTCTGTCCATACTTATTTATCATTTTATTATCATTCCTCTTGATACTGCTATTTTATTTATCGGTTAAGTAACTGAATGCAGCTATCATATACAGGAATACCCCGCATGGTCCTGCTAATCGGTTCCATTGGTCAACCAGACATATCGAGGAACTAACTAGATTCAAACAATTTCGCTTTTCCTGTTTTTCAATAAATAAAACGAGGATAATATATTTAAATGTATGTACGTATATACATATTCATTAAAATATTACGGATTATGAGAGGTATTCCTATACCAATTATTTGTGAAATGTCTGTATTGGTTGCTTTGTTTTCATAATCTATTCACGCCCTCTGCTAAAACTACTCCTATATTTTAACAAAAAATATGATAATATCTTTTGACGAATATGCCAAAAGTTAAATCTTGTTTGCCAATAACCACCCATATAGAAGTTTATAAATTCCAAATAATTTCTAATTGAAAATTAATATCTATATAAATATTTACCAACATATAGTATTAATTTCTTTTTCTGAAAATAGCTCATAGACCAAAAATGTTTGTGGTAATAGAAAAGTTACATTATTATAATAGCAAAAAAAAACTCTGGTATAATCACTGTTGTCTTCATTTTCATTAACTTTTTGAAAACTAATTTCTTAAATCTCTGCACTCTACTAACAAAATAAACATTTCAGAATGTGGTAAATCATTTTGTATATGTATGGTTTATTTGGAGGAATTCACCGTCTGTGTTATATTATTAGGGCATGCAAGGGGCAGGGGCTGGGCGGGGTGCTGGGGCACCCAACGCCGCAGGCCAACAGCAACAGAGGCCGCAGTTTGATCACCTGGAAGCTGCCAGGCAGCAAAACCTTGAGAAGATTATGCAGGTTAACTTGATGGCATTTTTTACTTTCCATGTTTTTATGCTACAGTTCAGCTATAATGATTTCTATGTTAACATATCGGGCAGACTCGGACAAACCTTTCAAACCGTCTTTGGTGAGTAAATTGCAAAAAATAGTCGAAATAAACTGAATTTATATTTTCACAGATATAAAAAGGTTTGTCAATATGTGTATTAGTTGTCATATTGATACCTACAAAACTACAGAGTAGACTGACGGGTATGTAATCACTTTGATTGTTTTCTTATAGCTTCAGCAAACACTGGAGGCAGCCCAACAACAGGAAGCTCAGTACAAGAACCAGATGGAGATCATGTCCCAAATGAGCAGTGTAAGGCAGCTTCAAAACAGTCTTCATGTTGCACAACAACAAGAAAATCACTTCAAACAAATGGAGGTTGGTCATTTGTAAAACTAAACCATTATGCATAGACAATTTGAATGTATACAATATCATATAATTTCTTTCTATGGTTGGATAAGCAAACACACTTGTAAATTGCTTTAAACTGAAGTTTACTATGATAAATAAATAAACACTTTGTAAATGTATTTAGATACAAGACATGGATGTCCAGACTGAGCAAGGCTGGCAATCAATTGTCATAAAAAATAATGAGTTAAGATGAATTTTCAGATTGTGGAGATTCGTAATATGCTGTCTGCCTTTAAAAATATCTTATTTGTCAAAAAAAAAGTGCCACTCAAAAGAAAATATCCAGTGCAACCTTCAACAATACATGGCTATTTATTTATTCTATGCTGAGAATCTTTTAAATCAATAGATTTTAAAGTTTCCAATGTACAAAATAAAATAAATGGCTATCTTTTGGACTCTCAAACATATTAGCTGAAAATCAAATGCCATCTATTCAGCGCATGGTTTCTGACATTGTAGATTTACTCACAGTTGCGATCATATAATTAACAAAGACTTAAACTAACTATATGTCTTCAAGAATACATACTTCTATTTTGGTATTGATGTGGTCCATTTGAGGAATTAAATATGGCCAAAAAAGTTTATATAAAACAATTTATACCTATTTCCAGGACCAGCGGAAACAACTTCAACTGCAACAGATGGGACGAGGTGGCGGAGGACCTAATCAGCCTGGAGGGCCGATGGGACAGAGCCCTGGCTTAATGGGACAGTCCGGGGGGCCCATGGGGCAAAATGTAGATATGGGACAGGGTCCCGGACAAGGACAGGGCCCCGCGCAAGTGCCGCAACAATCTGGTCCAACAGGTTAGAAAATAGTAAAATTAGATATCTTCAGTTATTGGTTATATTCTCTATGCATTCGATTATTTCAGATTTTTGAGTTATTATGGAACATACGGGAGAGACTTTACTGTATACATATTTTTGAAATTGTGAATTTTTTTTATTTCTATAAATATTATTTTCATGAAAGATTATTAAAATCAGGTGGTCCAATGGGAGGAGCCGCAGGTAACCGAATGATGCGGCCCGTGATGGCCAGCAACCCTGGACTGCGACATTTGCTACAGCAGGTAACTCATTAATTATGCTCTCCACCCATTCAACTCTATAATCATTTTTCTATGAACTATTAAAACGAGTGTTGTAGAGTGTGTGTATAAATTGGCACACACTAATTCCTTGTTATATGCAGGGTTACTTTCTACTAACATCCTACAGGGCTATGTGGAGCTGATGACTAAATATAACAGGAGTTATAAAAATATAAAATCCAAAGTAATTTTCTTGTAAATTTCAATAAATGCTTACTTATAATTTTATAGGTTATGAAATAAATTAAAAACCGAATTGCCAACTGTAATAAAATATTATATTAAAGTAAAAAACTTCAAAAATTTCAAAAATTGAAAAGAACCCATCGAAATTCACAAACTGAACTGCATTGCTTTCGTCTAAATTTTGAGTTCAATGAATTTTTAATTAACTAAAATTCAAATAAACACAAAACATTGTTTTAAATTGCAATTTTGTCTCAGTAAATAAATTTAATGTTTTATAAATTAGTTGACACTAGTTTAAAAAATTATAAATTCAATCTCTATAAGAAAATCACATAGTATTCAAGATAATAAATGTAATTTAATTTGAATCGGTAAGCAAATATTAATTAGTATGCCAAAACTGTGAAGAATGGAGGAGTGATGTGTTTGTTTCATATCGGTTGTCGCTTTCAAATGAATTTGAGAGATTCACTGGCCTCCATTACCATCGGTAATTAATTACTGCAGAGAAAATTAAGGGAAAAAAAAAGAAAATGACATGACTTATAATTTCCTAAGCGTCTTTTAGATAATTCGCACTCAGGCGAGTATTTTGTACACAACCCTGGCATCACTCACGACTACTGTCTTATAAGTACTGTGCGCTAACCAATTGTGCCACTGGGGAAGTTCAGTCGGACAACAATAGCACATTAATTGTTTTTTTCATAAAAATGATCGATACCGCATGCCGCTTGTATCGTACTGCAGAAAATTAAAACTATAATGATTTTTTTAAAAAGCATGTGCTTCGAGTAGGCATTAGTTAAAGCTTGTCAAATAATCTACTAAATCAGCAAGTGTGCAAATTAGAACTGATTCTAATTTTTCAGGCAAGTAGTGGTCATCTCCGACCAAATACCAAACAAGGGGCGAAATATTTCTGATCACATAGCCATAATAAATGAAGTCATTACTAAACTAATTAATTACTCTTTCCTTTTGTGTTTGTTTTCAAAATGTCTAGACACAAGTAAACAGCTTCGTTTTAATTTGCCGCTGTACGATACAAGCGGCATGTGGTGTCGACAATTTTTTATGACAAAACATATTAATGTGCTATCGTTGTCTAGTGTGCTAAACTACTCGCCTCAGTGCAAACTAGGCGTTTCTGTAAAAATACTTACTGCTATCAATATACTATGTGAATTTGCAGTAATAATTTTGTTGATAGTAAATCATTAGTTTTTTAGATGTATGTAATATAACACAGCCAGTTTGATTTTTAGCTTTGATATTTATATATTTTTTTTCAAATATGGCACGCGTGCATCCTTGCATCTTCATACTTAACTAACCATGAAACATTCTAGATGAAATAAGAATTTTAGGTAATAAAGTTGTGACAAATTCACTCAGTTTTACTTATTGAGTAATGGTAGGGATCGATAAATTAATTTTATTTGCTTTCAGTAGTCACAATGTTGCTAGTTTCGAGAATTTTTATTTTATTCCGATCTTATAACATTCAAACTTCAAAACTAATTTTATATTTAGTTTAAATCGAAAAAAAATTACCAATGGATTAAGCATTTTTACACAAAAAAGTTGACTTTCTAACTTAATTATTTTCAAAAAAAGCACGGTCTCTTGAATACGTTGATATAATTATATTCTTTCGTATAGTTCACTGAAGTGAGACAAGATGTTTAAAAAGTGTATCATTGAAATAACACATGTTAGTGTTTCCGCTAACTTAATTTAATTCTTTAACTTGAAAAAATATTTGTTTCGAAAATAATGTGTAGAAAAACTCTGTTAATTCAGTAAGTAAAAGAGCTGTATGAAGAAAACTAATATTGTCGACTGTAGAAAGGCAAAAAGACGTAATCCATTTGGAACAAATTTTACAGGAGGCACAAAAAACGTTAATTTAATAATTTTGGGTCTAAGTCAAAATACTACCTTGAAATGCATGAAGACTAAAACTAGTTTTTTATTTACCCAACCTGATATTAATTGAACAAGCTATTTAAAAAAAAACCAATAAATTAATGTGGTAAAGTCCGTTTTTCTAATCGAAAACTTCACATACTTTCTTTTATCTAAACTTAAAAGCTTAAAATAGATACTGATTCTACGTGAGAATAGTTAGATAGAATGTGTATTAATTATAGATTATCGAAAAAAGCTATTTTAAAACAACTGAGGGCTACATCCTCTTGCCTTTCGACAGTCGTTATGATAAGCTGTTTTTTTTTTGTCAAAAAACTTATAGCTATTAAAAAAAAGATTAAAATGAATTCTTTTCAATTTTTTTGACAGCCTCTTTAAATTTTACATTTTATTTTCCATCAATTAAATTATATTGAATATCTTGTGTTTATTCTTTCTTTAGCAAGTGAGGGCCAGGGGCCGTCCGCCAGCGCCTGGCACGCTTAGGCCTCCCAATCAGCATATGTAATATTTAACATTATTGCCTGTGAACAGTATAAGCGACTGTTATAAATGCGATAAATAGTTATGGGACATTCCACTTCGTCAGCATTCCTGCCAAATTGACATGTGATTCCATCGTAATGATGTATTTTGTACCGAGTGCTTTCTGTGAGCAAACTTCGTAATCATACTTTTTTCTTTTAATAGTACATATCTCTATCCCAGATGAGCTTGTATGGAAAATCTCTGAATGAAGAGTTTTTTTTAAATATAATACTTAAATAAAAACACAAATTTCTTCTCTCAACACATTTGAGTATTTAATGTTAAAAACATAATACATATTTATTTTCTTAAAATTGGAAAATAGTTTATGCATCATATGAAAGAAAAATTAAGAATTTAGAAATGTTCCATCTTCATCTCTAGGCAAACAGTATTAGAGTATTTTTAGGGCTACAAAATGAATTTATGGAAGATTTTAATATTGATTCCATTATAAGTATTGTTGATGTTTAATATTTTAAACTAAAAGTTATTTGAAAGTTGTAAACTTTATATCTGAATGTGAAAAGAAAATATAATCATATTCAAAACCACTTTTTCACATAGATTTGAGAAAACATAAATTATTTCATCGAAAAAATTTAGGAAGTTATTTTTCCATGCATTCGTTGTTTTTAATATAAAAATAATCAAATTATTTTGTATGTCTCAAATTTTCTCAAATAGATTGAAATTAGAATTAATATCTATCAGTCGATAAATTATTTAATATTTCAATTGATTTATTCCTTGGTTAATAATATTTTAGTTCTGAACTATCAACTAAAGAGATGGATTAAAATTCATATCACGAGAAATATTGAATTAGTTACACTTCAGTCTCATCTCTGTTTAACTTCAATGGAAGATAATTATTCCAAAGTTTCGTAAATAAATTATCTAAAATACTATAGCCGCCATATAATAGCTGTCCATTTTGGAGCAGCTCCCAACACTGCTAGATAACGAATATTATGGTTGTTACATAACCTATCGTATTTATTTTATATATATTCTTATAGCTCAGATAATATATTTAATCACTCATATGCTCAATGGTTGTGTTTAGATTTTAAGTAAGAAACAGTTGATGTTTGATTAAAATCAATTGTGACAAAGTAATTGTATATAAAGAATACATGTTACTTTACTTTCCAATGTTGAGAGAACTTTGTTTCTTTATGTCTTTAAATTTTAAAATGATATTAAACAGATCATAAGTATTACAATATTTTTCTGGTAATGAATAGATTATAATTTTTTTTTTCAACCGTTATGGTCAGGTGATACAACAGATTACGGTTAAGCGAAGGACATTGAGGCAATAATACACCAATTAGATGAATTATAATGGGTCAGAATTGTAATATGTTTGAGATGATTATCATTCACCAGTTCCAATATCACTAACACAAATGATTTGCATACAAATCATTTAAGACATATTATGGTTGTTATGTGGTTATAGTGTTTTTGCTTGTTTTGCTTATCAAGCAACTGTCCCAGTAATGAGAAAGTTTAATCCGAAATTCACTATTTACTAAATAACATGTTTTCAATTTAAAATCGGTACAGTTGTAAATAAATTGATACACCATTCATTTTACAATTTACATCTTACTACAATTAATGCAGAATTGTCACATTCTCCTTATAAAGCAAAGGATTTTTAAAATCAGTTCATGCCCTCGACTCGATTAACCAAAATCTCTTGTATAACAATTTTATTACGACTTACCACAAAGCATACGCCAACAACGGAAGTTATTACTTATGTGCTTGACTTTTATTTTATCATTTTGTAATTTTTACGAAGCATTTGCGTAGTAATATTTTTGTAAGCCTAAATTTACTAATTAAAAAGTTAGTCCAAATATCTACTATACTGAATATGCACAATTAATTAGTATATCAAGAATATTAACAGATTTAACTGCAAAAACTAGATGTCTTTGTAAATATTTGATGGTTTTCTTTCTTGAATGTTTCAACATTGATTAAAATCTACCGTATCTACGAATTTATGTATGTAAATACTTGCCTTCCCACGTGTAGATCCAAGTCATAATAAAATACTAGTTATTGAAAATAAAAAATAGTCTACCCTAATCGAGAATGGTATTTTTTTCATAAAATTTTATGAAAATTTACTTAGTATATAAAAGATATGGTCTCAATTTATTAATAGAATGTATTGCTTTATTGCATCTAGAAAAGAAATCTTTTCTCGCATTACGTACTAATGCTGCCTTACTAACAATATTGCAACAGAATACAAATTAAATTTGAATTCCAATAAAACCATTGTAAATAATAATTATGTTCACATATTTCCAAGAAATATTTTTGTAGATACTCATCACTTAATTTTATTTTGTCTAGTGGGTATTTTGACATTGTAATATATTAAAATTTAGTTTTTGGAATTCGAATTGCTTTACAGGTGACTTTCGATTTACTGAGGTAAATGGTGAAAATATTCATTGAAAAATCGATTTTTTTCAATAAATCAAGAAAAGAATGGATATTTAAAACTATACAATAACTGTTATGATACTCATACACCTACAATTCGCCTGCAGTCCAGGGACGGTCGATCGAAAACGATGATTAGGATTGAGGCATGCCACACATTAGTGTACAATACACAATCAAAGAGTACTATCGGCCTGACCGATAGGCTCATGGCCTGCCTCAATCCAAGTCATCAGTCTTGGATTAACGATTTTTGGACTGTAGGTGTATGGATACCATTACTACAAATTACGCAAATACTCATTACTTATTACTTTCCATTATGATATTTGTTTATTCTTAATCCGTTTTTATCTTATATTGTACTTAACTTGATTTGGACAAAAACAAGATTTATCTACTTATTTCGGGTTGGTATATTCCACCTTGGACCGAAAATTATCACAGCTAATCTGCCAACTTGTCGAATCGAGAGTCAACTGTATTTTTATTCTGAAATTTTTGGGAATACATTTTTTCTTTTCTCTTTAACACCTAACCTTACATTTAAGTTTGACAACCTGCTCCTATTACCACATTTTATTTAATGCCTTGACCATATTTACACATTTGTAAATATAACCATTATAGTTGTATTATTTACCTGCTTTGTTTGCAATATTTCTTTGGCCCGAATGTCTAACCAATTCTGTATGTTTTGTAAAAAAAATAATAATAAAAAATTATACAAATAACACTGCTTTTTTTCATTCTTTTGCTTTTTATGCCTGCCAGCCTGTATTCTATTATGTAAATAATATTTAGTTAGTACAAATTCTTATGCTTATTGGCGAGAATATTACATTTTCAATTAGAAAACTTACCAGTAATGATTTAGTCATAAAGAAATGACAATTATTTTTTAACCACTATATAGTGTGCACCTGTAAGTAGAAAATTTCTAAAATGATTACAATCAAATATTTATTTTTATGTGAACATGTTAGATAAATATCTCATTGATTTTTTTAAATAATAGGCAAAGTTACAAATGATAATTTTAACATTCAACATTACGCCTAATTAAGATAAGTACTAATAGTTATGTTCTAGTGCTAAAAAATTATTAATAATTTAAATCTATAATATTTTTAATTCTATATATTTATATTTGATTTATAATTCAACGTGTAAATATTCTAGTTAATAGCTATTTTATTTATGAGATTTCTATCAAAATCAATGACATTATAAATGGTATGAACCAAAATAGAAATTGATATGATGGTATATAGAATTTTTTAATTCAGTCGCAAAAATACTATGTTTTGAAGTTCTACTTAACACAATAGATATTAATAAAACTGAAGTATGTCAAATGTTAGCAAGTTTTTAAGTTGCCATTTAAATGACATAATGACATATTTATCTAACAAAGATATAAATCAATAAAAATTCTCTTCATTGTGATATGTAATAAGTATATTGTAATACAATAGAATTACTAAAATTAAAAATATGATTTATATTATGTCATCTATGGACAACAAAATAAATTTCATTACAGCACTAAAATATAAATTACAATAGTTTATTGCAGTACTGCTACACCATATATGCCATAGAAATTGAAGACAAGATTGTAGAAATCACTTCACTGTCAAAATGGACAGGGTGTGTATTTGTATTAGAATTTGCGAAATCATCAGACAGCATGCTAGAATACTGTCAAGCTGTAAATATTAAAAAGATTCCGAAGACACATGTGGATTTCTCAGATTAATCCTCAATCCTGCTTACCTGTTATTAAAGGAATCCTCGCAATCAATACTCAACATACGTATTTGAACATGGTCAAAACAACATATGATATGTAAAAAATATTTGGAGACAGAAAAAACTGATTTTTAAAAATAAAAATATTTTGGTTGTATAAAATTAATAATCTTTCATCATTTTTGAATTGTAATTAATCAAAATAAATCTTTATATAAAAATTGGTTTTGGTGTTTCCTAAAATCTGATGATTTTTAGAATTCTATTTGTATCTGTTTTTTTATGATAAACACTGGGAGCACACTTTATAATGGATTTACCTTCCTTTGGTGACAGAAGCACTTGTAACAACAAAATTTCAGTTTTATCATCATGTATTTACTGTTGGTGGTATTTTGGGTGTAATGAGTATATTAGATGACACTCACTATTATGTATTCTAAACATTTGAAATAGAAGAACTGTTACAATAAACATTCGTATTTCTAAACACATCAATTTAAACTAAAAGTTTAAGAAGCCACATCACATGCCATCTAAAAAAAAAACTAGAATATTTCATTTCCTTTAAATATATGGTTACCATATTATGATTTTGAATAACAGTGTTGCCATGCATACGTCAAAAAATGTCAAAACTTTGACATGTTTTTACAAAATAATCATTTCTTTTTCCGTATCAAATTTCCATTTCCATAACAAACGGCTTCTCACATGGAATAGGTTGAATAAAATATACCATCAATTTGAAGTAACCACTATCGGTGGTTATATACTCGTACAATAGCTATTGTCTGTATGAGATAGTTTTTTTTTAATTGAAATATATGGAAATAACTGCAGTACAAAGATATGGTGACTATAATAATTGAAAGTTGAGCTTGAATTTGAATAGAAGGTTTGACAAGTACCCTTTATATTAGTGTAATAGATTGATGTATTTAGATTGTCTCTCAGTTAGCATAAAGGTTAACACGCGTGCCTAGTATCCGGGGACTGCAAATTCGATTCCCACATCTGCTGAATTTTTAAAAATCCGAAAAATATAGGACTGGATGCTCATTGGGTTGAGCAATTGTTTGACAAGCAATTATTGTAAAAAAATCATCTGTTAAGACATGTCTTCACATTGCGGAGATCCATATGCTCTACTTTCGGAGTGAACATGGTTAAAAAAAAAGAGATTCATTTAAAGTAAAAATTGATAGCCAATTCACACCGTACAAGTATACAACAGTTGCAGAAAGATTATGAAGTAAGTAATGTTTTTGTTTCTTTCTTTTCACGTCTTAGCAACCGCAGTACAGAGCTGGAGCAGGCCTCGGAGTTCAACGCCCTCCAGCACCAGCACAACCTCCGCAGCAGTTCGATGACAACTCTTTTGATCTCTTCTAAGGCTTAACTATATGTTGAAAAATATATATTATGACACCAAATACACAGGATTTATTTATCCGTGAAATCCAAAACAATTTTTTTTTCCCGGCAGCCATCTTCATGAAAATATTTGCTGGATAATAATGTATTTTTTGGTTAATCCACGCCATAAATTTTAATACACAAAACAATAGAATATTTGTTTATTACAATTATTGTGTATTCGGCCATAACGTCGACTTGCAATTCTTCTTGAAAACAGTGTC
Source organism: Rhyacophila evoluta (assembly GCA_022683975.1). Taxonomy (NCBI): domain Eukaryota; kingdom Metazoa; phylum Arthropoda; class Insecta; order Trichoptera; family Rhyacophilidae; genus Rhyacophila; species Rhyacophila evoluta. The sequence continues at coordinate 13,508 of JAGVSQ010003920.1, forward strand.
TTTACTGTGAAGACCCATATTGCTCCACATTTGAAGCGAACATGGTTATAACAAAACAATACTTCTTATTCGAAAGCAAATTAATCAGGATAAATCAACTCTCAACTGTACATTAATACAACACAGTTATCAAATGAATTTAAAACTTACAAACTGAATGTCATCGAATATGGCAAAGTCTTCTATCTCAGTTTAGTAACAATAAAACGATATTTTGCTTTTGAAGTTTTTGTTTAATATTTTCTTCATGCTTTGGGTTTTATAGATACACTCTACCAAGTGTTTTATAGTCACAAAGTCGAAAGGAGAATAATTATCTTGTGCTGGTATTTGGGCCTTGAAACAAATAAGCGGTAGTAAAATTAAGATAGCCTATTGAAATTCTGTGACACATACAAATACACATGGGACTAATTTAATTATCATTAATTTTACTTTGAAACATAATATACATTATTTTGAAATGCACTATGTTTTTATAAATGTTTTAACCTTGCAATTGCCAAAGAGGTTACGTTTTTCTATTTTGAGTTAGGTTTTTTTCATTTCGTATTTTAGTAAAAAATATTCTTCCATTAGCGTACTATTATGGGTTTGATGATAGGATTTTACAATATTAATACTTAATAGATTTTATATAAGTATTCAATCGCTCTTTCATGTTAACCTGTTTGAGCGTATATGCGTCAGCAAACTGATGATCCAGAGAGAGTACTGCCGCGCGGACGCATCAAGGCATATTTATCGTGAATTTATTATTCTATTCAAATATTTTTTTCACATCATCATCTTTTGATATTTTTACATACTAATAAAACAGAAAACAACACAATATCTGTTTAACTGATTGTGTATCAACGTATACAATATGTATAAATCAATCGACATTACTAATTTTTAAAAATCCTTATCTCAAAAACTCACTCCTTACGTGAAGTCAAATTTTGAATGGCTTACCGTGAAAGGATTTATATACAAAAACATTTATCAATTCAGGCAAATTTGAAAATAGATCCAACTTTGGTTCATTACAAATGTAACATTGAGTATTAAGTGTGCTAGTAACTAACCTAACATTAACACAAATACATGTTGTTAGAATTCGACATAATGCATTTTTCTTTGTTTCTATATAAGACACGTGGCACCACCAAAATTCTCCTACCTACCAATGTCAACACAATTGGTTAGAGCAGTTTTCAGGTGGCAAGTATCTGAAATAAAATGACTGAATTACATATTTATCCTCTCAGTTATCAGATAGATGGAATTACTAATTTGTGAACGATAATTAGATCAATTTTTAAAGTTGTCTGAAATGGAAATTTAGCAAATTGATAATTGAGGATATTAAAACAAAAATCAAGAATGTCATTTTATTGATTCAGTTATAATTGAAATGAAAGTGTTCAAGAAACAATTGTTATTTAGTGTAAAAATGTGATGAAATTCTGAATGGTTTAAGATTGAATGAAGTTTTTTGTTGTAATATTACATTTAACAAATTATGTATTATTATTATATTAGATAAAATAAAGCAAACTTTTTAAAAACCTTGAGTTTTTTCTTTATTTCCTTAAAAGCATATTAGCAAAAGTTTTGAGAGTGCAAAGCAGAATTCAAAATATCTATAAAACTAAGGCAAATGTAATTAACTTACACTGCGCCGAATGCAAGGTCTAATATCGTTAATTTGTAGTCTCTTTCAGACTGGTCTTTAGATGTTCATGACTTTTCAAGCCATTGTGATATTTCCACATTATATAGTCCAAAACAAAAACAACAACAAAAAGACATAGTCTATAATTTTAAAATTTTATATTTCTAGCAACATTATTTCTCCTATACATATAACAGTTCATTGCTTTTTGACAATAAATTTTGATTATTAAAAATATCTTTATAATTTTTTACAAGAGGTTTGTACAATATACATATTTCTAATTTGTTAAATACACATATTTTAAATGCATTAAGTATTGGAATACACATTATTCAAGCCGTTTTTCATACAATAAATATGGCTATATACTAAATAATTATTTTCATCAAGAAAAATAAAATATTACATTGGAAAAAATTGTAAATCAAGATATTACATGGAATATCACTATTATTTCAAGTGAAGAATAGGCCAAAATAGCAACGTTAAAACAATATGTTTATTTTATCATATATAATAGTATCGCAGGAGGCATCTCACTTGTAATATTTGTTGTACTAATGTATTTTATTTATAAACCAATCTCACAAAATATTCAAATGAGTAACATATCTGAAACAGTGGGGTAACTGCCGAGGAGCAGTTGGAGCAGGGTCCCCCAGGCCCACAAATCAAGGTGTGCACAAGTAAAGCAAAGTTAGGGCAAGAGCAGTGGCCTAAAATAAAAACGAGGACCGAAAAACTATAGGGGGCGTAACGATTTCACTTGCTCCAGGGGGCTAAATTTGTAGCTACGCCACTGATCTGCAATTCTAGCAGGTTAGCTTTTTATCAAATATCACTAAAACAGATTTACAGTTTGACAACATCTACTTCTATTTCTAATAGATGATATAAGGTACATAAAAAATCTTAACTAATCTATGAATAAAATTAAAAAAAAAAAACATAATTGTACGGACATA
>JAGVSQ010003921.1:0-20472 GCA_022683975.1 Rhyacophila evoluta
GCATTCCCCGGATCGTTAGGCGCGCACGCTACCAACTACGCTACCGGGGAGACAGTATACAATTATATAATACGTCTAATTATATACAATAAATAAGATAAAAAATATTTGTTAAAAATTAAACTGTTAATCTATTAAAGCAAATCGATACCTAAAAAAGTCAATAACTTCTTCTTGAAATATGCTTTACGTAATTGTTTGAGATTAAAGTTGCCATCAATATGATTACTAAAGTGGTAGATCTATGCACTTTCATTCCATTAAAATACAATTTATTTTATTCAATCGCTTAAAATTTTCAAGGTCATTAAAATATTTTACAGATGATATTATAATAGTTATAAAATTTAGAACATTACCATATGTTTCACACACATACTCTTAAGCTAAATGAACTGTTGATATATTTTTTAATTATTAAAAAAACAACACCGTCACAAAGAACACAAGTTTTCTGCGTTATTTATTATACTTTATTTTAATTTTATTTTCCATCAACTATATTATGATATAATATAATATTTCTACTAGAATAGGAATGATTTTTATTACAAACTAAAAATTCTTTGATATATTTTATGACTGGCATCAAGTGTATGTGATCATAGCTCAGTGTGCAAAAATTTCTTCATAAACACAAGTATGTATGCTTTATGAAAACTGCATCCAGCTAGTTAGCTGTTATTTGCTAATTAAACTTTATTAAACAGAGATTTTGGCCGCGCATGACTTACCAACAATGCATCGCTGCCAATTCAATGTTTCCACATCTGTTCCTCACGTTTCTATATCGTTATATAAAAAAATGATCGTATTTCAGATATAAAACTTAATTCATTAAAACAAATATGTCATAATATTTTCTGGATACTTTTTGCAATCCAAATTTAACTCAATTAAAATATATACTTATATGAAGTTATATAACTAAAATGTTATATTATAAATTAAGATTTAAGCGACTTAATGAAAACGGAAAGATAAGCCATGATATTAATCCAAAACCATCAGCTTGATTTCGAACACATATATTAAACCAAATAAATATTAATAGTTATATTTAATGACAGTTAATATGTATTACTCACTTTATAATTATTTATCTTCTTTTAAAACCAAAGCACATGTTTATTTAAAATAATTTAAATTTATTATATTTATAGGTGCTAGTAATTAATCAATACTACATTTCTCGATTAAACATGATTTTTACTGGGCCCAATTATCAATAGTATTAAGAAAAATCACATTTAAAAAGAAAAAAAACCTTTAAACTTTTTCATAGTCTGAATTTGTTGTTAAATTGACTTTTATGATCATTTACATAAATTTATATTCTACAAATAATTTAATAAAAACTTACTTAGTTTTACAAAATCAAATATATATTAACATTTATAAATCTAAGAAACTCAAATAGCAATGGTTTAGAGACGTGAACGATTTATGACGTAAAATCATTTGATAATTCTAAGCATTGAAGTAATATGTATCAGCGTGCTTTACCACCTTATAAAGCGAAAGCTTTTTGGTAGAAACAAATAAAAAAAAATACATCTCTAAATAAATAACTACAAGTACTTCATCTAACAGGGAAATATTATTTAAACAATCATGCATTTACCAAACTATACAAGATTATCTATATTTAAGTATAAATATAATATCAGGATCCTCTTAGTTTGTAAACATCTGATAATAATGGTTCGTTTGCAGTCTATGTTCACTGTATTAACATTAGATGTGTGTTTTTTTATACATCTCAGCTGAACGCTATTTGCACTGATGGTATTAATTTTATCTGTGCCATCGCAGAAAAAAAATAACCGGATATTAATGATATAAATGCATCACCGAGAGAATCTGCTTTGATAATGATACCAAGTTAAACATGCATCTAGGTACTACATTAAACAACTTTCATTAACTATTTATATCAAGTGTTATTTATCAAGCATGTATTCATACTATGTTTATAGAGAATCGATTCATAAGCATCTGTCATAACACCATCATTTATAGCCACAAGTCTACAATTCACGTTTAAATGGTGGTTAAAAGTACTAACATAGTAGTCAGGTGAGAAATCAAATATATAATGTATTTTATCACAGTAAACACGGTATCAAGATTGCATGAAAAGTTCGCCATATGATCAAATGGTTCTGTATCACGTGATATATAACACATAGTATTGTTTAGACAATATTGGAAATAGATCATCATAATTTATAATAAATAGATAAAACAAATTATATGATTCTCAAAAAGTGATTTGTATGGTGTAGTGAGAGTATATATTAAATTACCTTGTGGATAACAAAACAAATATATAAACTTGAAGTCATGACTGTATAACAATTTGTCTCTGCATAAATTAGTGATAAAACTATCAGGTTATTATTCATGTAAGTAATGTATTATATTTTGTGTATGTGATAAGTAACTATATTTACGAATTAAAATTATGTCTTATTTTAATTGAAAAGCTTTCTAAAGCTAAATCGTAGAAAATGTATATACTTAATTGCAAAGTATGTTGATGAAATGTTTAAATTAGTGGCAATAAAATTTGAACACAAATCACGGCGTGTTAAGAGTGGTGATTGGGGAAAAGCCTAGTCAATGAGCGAAAACACAGCCACTTTAGTGGAAAACGTGCCACGTAAGTTGCGTGACGATGACCGAATCACTTGACATGTCATGACACGCGCCATGCAATACCATCACGAACTCCTCATTGGAGCTTTTTGCGATTCAGCAAGTATTTCTCAAGTCCATGACCAGTAATAACATTAGCAACAGTTTCATTCGAATCAATAATAACCAAAAAAAAAAGAATTCGACATTTTTAATGTATTCCTATCTTTTAAATATATGCATCATAAGATTTACTTCCTAAAATCATAACATGTATGTACATTTGCGTAACTAGAACATTATACACTCTAATTTTAACGTTAATTCTTAAACACTGCAGCCAAATTAAAGCTTAAAATTTTCTGCTTGTAACATATTTAACCCCGGTAACGTAGCATGCACGCTTAGCAATTTGGAGAATATGGGTTCAATTTCCAAATCTGTTGAAATTTTTTAAAGCCAAAAATACAGAACTGAAGTTTACTGGAAGAATTTTCTGACAGACAATTCTTATGAAAGAAACTCTCAAGATGTCTTCACATTGAACTAGACCCATATGTTCCACTTTGGGAACAAATATAGTAAATAAAAAAGACATGTTTAATACTTCCTTAGAAGGCCCCTCACATTCATTACGTATAAACTGCAATATGTATTAAGTTTTTATATTTAACGTCAATTACATTATTTATGGTTTTTAAAAATTATCAATTTGTAAATGAAGGTAATATATTTTAAATTTGTAAGGCGTAAAATACAACCGTCTGACCGTTCAACTGTTGCAAAAACAATTCAAATAAAAAATAAATCAGTGAAATTTATTCAGTAAATCGTCGTTAAAAAGTAATTATGAAAAATTGATGCTGTGATGTATTAGTTTCATATTTGTCAACGTGATAAAAAATTACTTATCAGATTCATAATCCGCTTAATATATAGCTTTACATAGTGGAAGTATATATTTAAACCAATCCATATGGATATAATATAATATCATTTTTAAATATTCCATATTACAGCTGTAAATTTGGATCGTGACAATTGACAATATCGTACAAAATCAATCGACATTGATGTCGCCTTATCTGTGTTTCATAAAGCTCGCAGACAAAATGTTCAAAAAGCTCGTGCAATACTATTCTCGATTAGTTGTTGATAATAATTTTCATCACGCGATTCGGATTTATGAGTTACGCATATTTCTCACGCGTATGAAACTGTGATTTTTTAAGAAAAAGTATAATTTATGAATAGAAAACTATTTACATACTTCATACGTTTTTTATAAATACTATATTTTATAGGATTTTGTGATGGTTGCCGTAAACTATAAAATGTATTTTACCTATCACGCAGTAGCGTGCGTTTATGGAAATAAAATAAAACCTACTACCGTTTAACCATATGTCGTCTGGAAAGATTTTGAGTATGTGTGACCTGTAAATAATTTGGGATTAGGTCTAGCAAATATCAATGTATATGTTTGACTAATAATTTACGTTACCCAAACACACTTATACATATTTTAAAGGATATAAACACCAACTTTTCCCTACTGTGGCGTAAATAAGTCATTTTAATAGAAAAATTTACAATAAATTTGTCTTTTAAAAAATAATATTGAATTATAGTATACATAAAGGATTTAGCCTGAAAACTTTGAAGCATGTATATTTAAAAGTGTAATTATAAAATAAAGCAATCTTTTAGAAAATGGATTAATATTACAAAGGATGATGATACAGAGTAATTTGCAAGAGAATTTTTAACTTCTATCACTGTAGCAACAAAAGTCTTGTATATGTATTAGCTTCTTTTAATATTACAAATATAAATAAAATTACATAAGATTATACATTTTTTTTAAATTCATAAGACTTTTCATTCATTCAAACTTTAAGTTAGGTCAGTAAATTGACTTAACACATGCATGCCTATTTATATTCATCATTGTTTTCTGAATATTTTATAATATAATTAATTACTAATATTGAAAAAGTTAATTAATATCTGACAAATTAAGTTTAAACTGTACTGCTAGAAATTCACGAGCACGATAGATGTCGTGGCGACAGACCGTGGGCGACAAAGCCACGGAAACCGAGATGCAAAATAGCTATAAATATGTGAGTGAGCAAGTGAGCGAGTGTTGTGTCTGACGCTTTGCCGGATTTGCTCACTCACCTATTTATAGCAATTCTGCATCTCTGTTACGGTCGCTTTGACACGGTCGCTCTACCATTTTCCCCGCGGCCTAACTCGTTATTATAATTTAATATATTCAAAATAAAGAAATTGTAAGTAATAAAATAAATAAAAAATATAAATTGAATATTTGTTACAAGAAGATATTGAAGCCGTATATTATTTATTATTTTCGAAATTCTTTGATTATAACAGTGGATAGTCACGAGGAATTTGCGAGGTAAACTTTCAACAGTGTGGAAGTGTGATTCCAAGAAACGGAAATTGCGTAAAATGGTGGCTATCGACAATCAACCCAACGGCTGAATTTGCTAATACATCGAGTGGTACAAAATCTGGTAAATCCAAAGTTAAGTTCACAGTCTTAAGATTTAAAAAAAAATTATTAAGCTGAGACCCTTTGAATGTTGAGACGTATTTTAATAACAAGTCCAACTACTTGACTCTGTTCGGTAGATATCGAGTTTCATCGGCTAGACTTCAGAGGTGATTTAGAAAAAAATATACAAAAAGCGTGAAGGTGATCGGATTCGATTAGAAAATATGAGAACATTGTGCATCTTTCGTCTCTAGACAAAAGCAAGTTGGTTGAGAAACAGTTTGTGTGAATCGGTTGGTAATCATGTAGAGGACATATTTTTATTCTCAATCAAAAAATAGCATGGTATAACTATATTTTAACCCGTTATACATAATAAAATCTTTATTTCAAAAAACATGATCATTAATTTTTATTTTAATATTTTATTTTTTAAAACAACATCAATCTTCGTAAAATTTGAAGATTACGATTGCAACAAATTAATCAATTTGAACGTTTAGATAATGACTATGGGAACAATAAAACCAAAACCCTATTACTCTGGCAAGACTTCTAAGTTAGATTACTGGCTAGGAATTATTAGACAAAGGTTTACTGCTCTGACCGTTGGCTGAAAATTAACCCTTTCAACCCCGAGCACGTGCCAAATTCATTTTATTCATCTAGTGTATGTACATATCTAAAATAAATGAAAATATTTTAGTACAGTTTACTTGATCTATTATACATTGAGTGTAATAAGAAGCAATTCATCACAATTTTGTACGCTAATCACACTTTAATTATTTTTAATTGAAACAATAAGCAGTGCAGTACCTAATAAAAAAATGTAATTGCATAAACTGAAATCGTAACTTAAGCTCTTTGAAGGCTAGCTACACTTTTTATAAACAATTTTAATAAATTCTCACAATAGAACAAACAGTAAATGGCAAATATTATTTATTTTTTTGTGTTTTAAAAATCAAAGATATTTACCGTACTTTGAATATGATATATAATGACGTTTGGTATTAATATCATAAAACCAAACTTTTAAGCAGTATAAAATGTATTTCAAGGCGATAAATATCATAAAAGTTGTCGAAAATTTTCAAATAACTATTATATCGATAGCTGATGTTTTACCTGACTATATTTGTTTTAAATATGCTTATAAAATATGTGAAAAATTGGCTAGAAAAGGGGATTCTTAGAAGCGCCGCGTGTTATTTATATATTCCAGTTAAGGAATGGAAATTGGAAAATAGAAGAAGAGAAAAAAGATGACTTATTAAAAAATAATAAAGTTCCTTGTTCGTTATTATAAAATATATCTATATATATATTATCGTAAGACGAATTTTCATCATTTAGCAAAAAAATCTTGCACAAGAAAATTTGTTGTTCTTATTATAATATCGCGAAAAGTATGAAAGTTCTCCAAGGATGACAAGTAATACATTGCAACCTCTATTTTAGTCTTGTATTTTGATTTGGAAAATTATTATTTTTCTTCTGCAGTAATTACTTACAAATAAATAAAAGTCGACCTTTCAAAGTCAATAATAAATTCATGATTTATTTCCTCCGTTTCGATTAATGTTTGTAAGCTGGAACTCGTTTAACGGCTGTATGAAGTCGAACAACTCAGTTAATTATTTCCAAGTTTATATTTATTCCAGTCTCTAACTTTGGCTTTTACAACCAAAGCCATAGGGTTGCAAGCGATATCTCCAACGTTGATTTATGTCCGAGCTTTTCTACAAGGTATTTCAAAACTAGTGTCACTATTATAAAAGCTATTTCAAATAACCTTATTTAATACTATTGCGCCAATAATTTTATTCAAGTAACTAAATACAGCTTGTACTTTTAAATACAATTTTAAAATTGAACAAATTTTTGTGACAATATTTTTCTACATTTATAATATAGATATAATCAAAAACAGATTTACTTATTAAATTATATCAATAAAATAAAAATAATCCGCGTACTAGTATATTGTATAAACAGATCCATATTTTTGTGTAGTTTTTATCAATTTACTTTATTATTTTTACAATGTCTATTCCCAAAGTGAAGCATATGATATATAATCTAAGCGGTGTGAAGATGTCCACACCATAAATGGAGGCTATGAATCTGTTCGATGTGAAAACGTATCCTGACAGATTTATTTTTTCACAAGAATTGATTGTCACCCAATTTTTCAACCCATTGGATATCTAGTCCTACATTTAAAAATCCAGTAGATATAGGAATCGAATCCCCATTTTCCGGATGCAAATCACACACGATAACATTTTGGTTACCTTTGAGACTTTAATTAAATCTTTATTATTTATATAAATAAGGACTGAATACTTTTATAAGACAAAATATTTTGCCAATTATTGGTAAATTATAAATATTTATGGGGTTAACAACTAAATATGTATGAAAAGTCGTTTTAACATATAAAATGTCATAGGATCTAACTATTTTTAAATGCAAACGATAAACCGTGAAATATTTTAAAGAAAGACAAGAAAAACTATAATTTCTGTATCACGGTGTATTAAGTCGCATTACGAGTCGCGTAAATTTCGTATAAATCTAATAGAAAGACGCTTTTAAGCTTTCGTATCTGGTTTGGTCCCCTTAAAACGTTCGCAAATGATAAATAAATACTTTGTTTAAACTTTCCTATGTAACATTTTGTCTTTACATATTGTTTTTTCAAACAAAATTCGCAATAAATCACAAAACTTTTGACAGTTTTTACGAGAAAATATCTTTTTTTATGAATGCTCATAAAGTTTAGCTTTAGAGACTTTCCGAACTCTTTCTCAAATTGAGAAATTATCATACACGTCTGATTAAAAATTCTCAGTTTATTATTGACTCAGGCACGCATATCTGTCTGTAAATAGATATATGTTGGATATTCATTTTTAATCTATTATGTAGAAAATTTTCCAGCGTAATAATTTTCAAAAGGTATAGGTATAATCGAATGTAACAGATATATTTAACCAAATTAAACAAACGAGCTTTCAAGTATAATGAAATTACTAATATTAGTATAATTTTACGCATTCAAGGTTTGGGAAATTTGGATCACATTGTTTCAGTTCTGTTAATTTAATAAAATAAGTTTTGTGCGATTATGTCTTCTTAATTATATAAAACATTTTGTTTTAAATTGTGGCAAAAATGACAAAACCTTTTTGCCTTACAACAGCTACTTAGTCATTTTTAATAAAATTTCTCCATTGTCTTAACATTTTTTTTTCAGTAATATTTGACTTTATTTCTGAACATATATTTTATTAAAGAAATTGACACATTTTATTGTTATCTATAGTTCTAGATCTAAATACTTGAGTTCACTAAGGTGTTATATATAAGTTAAAACATTGATAATGAAAATAAACACTCTTTAAATTTTGGGGTTCTGTTTTGGAGACACGGATTCTTGGAAACGTAATGCTTCCAAGCTATATGCTTCACATATTTAGTGGAAATTGAAGAACAATTAAAGTGAGGTATTATGCACTACGCAAACAATACTCATGTGATGTCGATAGAATCCCTCTCTCTGAAATAAAATATATTTCTTCGGATTATCGTATCGCTTAAAATAAACCCAAAAATAATCGAATAACTTAACACTTGACTATAAGCCCTCACATTTTAGTAATGGAAATCGAAATTAAAAACCCAGAAAAATACTGAACTGGGTTTTTATAAATTGTATGTTATATATATAAACTATCTATCAAGGTAACTAACTCTTCACGTTTTGAAAGACTATATGTTCCATATTTTATACTAGAAAATATTTTAGAGAACAAAATATTTTTATTGAATTTAACGACTTTTTGATCCATCTCATATATGAACAAGTTTCAAACGTCGAACCTGGTGATTCGTTATCCTCAATCTACTCTCTCGTGACTTGAACAAACTACACAAGTCCTGCATAATTGTCAACACCTTCAGTGCTACCGAGGTCAGGGGAGCATCCTAATTAATTTGCAGTCCGCGGTCCGTAACTCACCGCAGATATCGTCTCGGCCGATCAGCCCTGGCAGGGTCCCGGCCGGATCGCGGACCGAGATTAAAATTTAATTGACCGCCGAGGGGGGGTTACGGAATAGTACGCATGTCGCAATACCGATTTATGATCGCGAATTGCTACGGTCGTTATGGATTTTATTTGTTTTGACCCTCTACGTGAGGTGTGAGTGGTGCGCTATGCGAAAATCGCCTTTGGGCTCGACATAAATTATAACGAAGAATGTATTAAAGTAATTATTTTATAGAGATGTATTACATGCTATAATATTATCAATACGTATAATTTTAATTTGATCTCATTAATATTTTGTTTTTAAGAATAATACAAAACATTTATCAATCACATTATATCCTATGTATAATTAATTCAGTACTTAATACTAAAGCTTTTATATTTAATACGAAAGCGATTGGAATACACCAATTCCTTATTTCCATTCACATTAAATTACTAACTTAAATATTGTATCACCATTTACAAATAAATACTTACAAATACTATTTTTAACCATACGGTTTTCAAGAATACTAGTTGCAGGTAGAACGTGGTGTTTCATGATGATATCTAACGCGCGGTTACATTTTTAGCATGAAGATTGTGATAGACATTTTGTGCGTAATTTTTTTTTCGGAAATATTAAGTAAAATTTATAGTTAGATTATTTGTGTGGTGATATTTATACCAAATACCAAAATTTTCCATAACATCTGCACACCAAACAACCGCGCACGAGACAACTGCTCACAGAACAAATGCTCACATTGACAAACGCTCACCAGACTATATAGTTTCACATTATTTTTTCTTGTAAAATATAAAATAAAATATATAAATCTATCTATACTATAATTGCGTAAATTTTGTTAAATATGTCATAATATTTCTCTGTGCGAAATTTGATACGTAGCGAAAACTTTCATAGGCACAGTATTTTACCAAAAATATTATACCATAAATAAGATAGTTAGATTTGATGTTCTCTATTGTACTAATAAAGAAACTCTTTCTCAACAAGGCTAGATATTAACAGGGCATAAATAGAAATCACGCACACTCCAATCATGCACGCCAACCAAGGTCTTATGAAACTGATTTTGTGAATTTTCTGGCGATTTGAAGAACGTCTCACGTTCGTTACGCCATGGTATACGCCTGCATAACGGGTGTGAACACTTGGCGGCTAGTGAAAGAAAAAACAAGTGTGCTCATAGAATTTTATTTTTATTTGAGATTTTTTAATCACAATATCCGTGTTTCTTTTTGAACATGGCAAATTTTTTTTTTCTCCAATTTTTTTTTTATAAATAATATATTCAGAGAGTAATTACTATCATTTATACAGCATAACTGAATAAAATATGTTTTTAGTGTAAAATAATTGATTTTTTGTTATTTTTATAAATTAAATTATATTTTTTTATTAAATAATATTATAATAAATATATATTTTACTTGTATTTTTTTTATGTTACTAATAATCGTTCTAAATTATCTTTGACTCATGGATTCATAGTATTTACTAACAGAAAGTTGCAACTTTTTACAACTACAAGAATCATTAATTAGAAAAAGTGTATATGTATATTATTTATTTATTTATAAGCGGACAAACTTGATTAAAAGAGATTGGTTTCACAAAATATTTTCTGCTTCTCTGAGCGTATCATACATTATGTTACATTTACTCACTATATGATTGCTACAGTCACATTAATTATGATTATTGTATTCTATAATTGTATATGTAATATCACTCGTCATTTGAAATTACTCAAATACGAATAGAAAATACTGATTGTAATCTTTCAATAAGATCAAACAATGTGTTCATATTTTTCAATAAATAATTTATATAAAACACGAAAGACCATTATAATTATGAGTAAAAGTGTATTTAAATGATGAGTTTATAATATCTCTCTATAACTTCATAATATTTGGCAAAGCTAAAACAAGTGTCTCATTTGCGTCAGATTGGATATTTAAACGTATTGACCAATGGGTGATTAATAGCGAGTAAATTACAAATACATATGCATATACTACAATTATTTATTATGAACACTTACTACAAATTCAAACACAAAATATTAAATTATATTAATCTCTACAAAGTAGAGACCTATTTTGGCAGGTTGTCTTTTACGGAGATCGATTATATTTATCAAATGCGTAATCTATGGGTTTGGTTAGTAGTGCATTATTTATTGTTAAAATTATTAGGTTGAGGTAAAGAAAGAGGTTGGAAGTCTGTTTTTTATGGCTTGTACCACTAAATAATAAAATTAATAATAATAATAATGATAAGTTGACATTTAAAATATAAGGTATTGCAAGTAAACACGTCATTTCCTGTGTAGTAACAATCAAACTTCTGGAGCAATGTGTTGCATTACTTGCATCTTGTCTATTAGTATGAAATAAATATAACAATGTCAAAAAAAAACAAAAAGTTTAATATTGTTTTTTAACATTTCTTGATAATCTAAGTTGAACCATAATTGTTAATATTAGAGTTGCAAGCAACCTTTTAAAAAAGTATCAACTGTAGAGAATTGCAAATCGTTTGCGTATGACAAGAGATGTGAAAAAAATATAAAAACGACAGTTGGCCGCCGACTGGAACAGCTACCGGGTGTTTGGTGTTTGGTCTGTCCGGTACAACCCTGCGTCCCCTCGTCTCGTGTATCTAGATCTCTTAAAGATTCTCAAACATAATTAAACTTTCCGAGTAACCTTATCAAATGGAATATTAATTCAACTAGTTGATATTATGCTAAATGTCTGGTAAACCAATATTCTACGGTGACTGCTTACAAATTATTATACAAATACAATACCTCTTATCAAATAAAGCCAATCAATATCAAATAAAAGATTGCAATTTATTGAGTATACGTACATTAAAAAATTAACAAAACATATAAATATCATTATATCAGTGAAGATTTTTTTTCTTTCGCTAGAACTCATTCTCAAAGCACAACCCGTTGAATGTTTTTGTCGTGCATCATTAAAAATATGGTTTTCTTTTTTAGATAAATCTACCGGAATCGAGCATACAACTTCAAATACACGGCCACTGTAAGCGTAAGTGAAATTTATTAAAGTTATATTTTTTTATTATAACTATTATAATTTAATGTAAAAATGAATGACTGTCCTGAAATCGATGGTTATTAGACCTACTCGAAACACATTTTTTAAAACTGTCTCCTGAAAAAGTTAATATAGATTATTATTAACTTAACCATCAACCTGAGGACTAGATTGGTAAAACCATTACCTAAAAAATAAAATAAATACCATAAGTGTACATAAGCCATTAAGATTATTTAATTTTATTAGTTTACATCATGTTGTAGTTGTTTTTAATTTATTCGATTATAATTTAATATAACCCTTTTCGTTTAGTTTGAGAAGGGTTTTTAGAGTAAGGACTGCTGGTTGTGACCTCAGGATCGGCTACCGCGCGGCCTTATCTGTCATCGCGGACGAGTGAGTTTTGTTTTGTACCGCCACCGCGCCGCCACTGTTCCGCCATATATCACAAATAAAAAAATAATAATAACAAAACAATACTTTCCACCCACCGCCATTGCTGACTTTAAATAAAAAGTCTGTTGCAAAATGAAAAAAAACGCGGGAAATCATTAATTATGAAAAGCAGTTAAAAGCCTGTTTGTTATAAATATATAATGAGAAAATACATCATCATAATAAATATAATTTTACAGCAAAAATACCTTTAAATGTACATGTAAGCATAATTAAAAAGCACAAACATAATATTTAATTTTTTAACAAAAGTTACTATTGTTTTACAGTACTGCATTAAATATCAGACAAATTATATTCATCTAGTTTAGTCTATCATTTCTCTATTGTCTGGGATATTGTCTTTCGTATAAATGAATTTATTATTATATTTAATCAGCAAGTGCCAAGTGCGTGCTAAATTTATGATGATGATTAATTATTACATCACAATGATTTAGATGTCGTCTTGGTGATCAAAGTAGTTATCCAGTGAGCTTTCGTACGAAAGGTTGTGGATTATAAAGATAAGAATTTCTTTAAAATTGATTACTGAATACTTAATGTGTTCGACGATTAGCTTATAACTCATTTCCATCAAAAATAATATGCTTTTTTAAGCTTTCACACTGTAGAAATATATTTATATGTTCCACATTCTGAAGAAAAAGTGTAAAAAAAACTTTGAATTATTATTTCCTGATTTTTTTATAAACACCATAGAAACCCCATTTATTATATTATCGTACACTTTATATGTTTGGATTGCTGAGTCTAGTATGTAAATGTGGAAAAAAAATATACATCTCATTGTTTTGCAGTGAAATTTGTACGAGACTCAAAGATTGAGCCTATTAAAAAGTTTATTCAGATTTAAGTTAAAGCTGCCTTTTTTAATGGAAGTATTGTTACACTCTCCACATACTACTTAATCAATATAGGCTTAGAAAATTTCAAACAAATAATAATGAATTCTAAATTACCCTAATCGTTAGTATGTTATATGTTTGCTCACTGCCTACATATAATGTAGCTTGAATATGCCGAAAGGCAATACCCGGGTCGATAACAGTGATCTCACATATGTAAGTTTACCAGTTTTAAATAATTTATAATTTAAAATCAATTTCCATCAAGCACCATCAGTCAAAAATATTAATTAAATAATTATGAACTTAAGATGCAAATGTAAATGTAAAATGTGTGCTTTTTTTCTTAAAATATATCAATTGTTTAGTCGAAATAAACTTTTTATGCTGGCTCGAATAAAAATAAAAAATATATAAACAATATTTTTATTACTTGTGATGTATGTTGATATGAAAAGAGTAATTCTTGTTATTCTGGAAAAATCATTCATACAAAAATTTCAAATTGCTCAGATTATTATTATTAGAAAATTATTATTAAAATATTATTTCATTGATATTACACGTCACACATTTGTTATAAACCCGTAATGAAATTAATTCATTTATGTGGGAACACCACGAGTATTCTACGGCTCCACCTTCTACCACTTTCAAAACAGATGGCGTCTGAAATTAAACACAATGTCCAAATGAAATAATTAACAATAATTTACATTCGTATCTGTACTTTAGATAAGGACAATGACGTAAACTCTATTTAACACCAGCATTCGTTGAAACTATTTCACTTAATAAGCAAAACAGATTATCAAAATATGTCAAGATCGTTCATAAAAACGGACCTCATATTTTTGTCGCAGTGAAAATTTTGAGTACTTTAAAATATTAACAGCTTAATGCGTTATCATGAATTATTAATTTAGAATATATGATTTATATTTAATAGAATTTTATTTAAAAGTTTAATAAGTGAATATAATATAGCATAAGCGAATTGTTTTTTTTTTAATCAAAATAAAACTGCCTGAAATTAAATGTCAATTTAATTTGGCAGCCGACGATATACTAATTAATTTTCAAAAAATGTATCCGAAGGCTTACAAGGTTGCAAAGCAAATAGTGATTGACAGAGAATCGAGGAAAAATACTTCAGATAAAATTTGGATATGGAGAGAAAAGGAATCGGTTTATATATTATAATAATACATTAATGCATAATATGATGATATCTATTATTATTTTATACCGAGTATATAAAAAATACAGGCTATCGAGGGACTACATTATCTGCAAATAAAAAACCATTGAACGCTTAAATACAGGTTTATATTTAAACTATTATACAATATAGATGTCTTTATCTACAAACCAGCCAACTCCAGTTGTGTTAAATAGTCAGGAATAACAAGAATATTGGTGAGTATTTCTGTTACTGCATAAAATCACCGTGTGATTTTACGTATTTCATTTTTTGTGAATTTTCTATGTTCTGTGTGCGATAAAAAAATTAAAACTTTATAAAATAGCATCATAATCGGTTTTTTGACCATACTTGGATTTATATTGTTTGCAAATTAAGCTATAAAAATCTATTTTTTAAATGTAAATCATTTATTCTAGAGGAGTTTGCAATACTCGTATTTATTATATACTCCAGATATTTTTTGCAGATTAAGCTATCGGTGTATTATGATAATTAATATATTTTGATGTTCTTACATTAATAATGATGGATATTTTTAAAGAAATCATCAGCACTCAAAGCATGTTCCGAATTTTTTTTTATTTTCTACCTTTTCCATGTTATTTATAAAAATCACATCGATAAAATTTTTAAAATATCTACATTAACCATATGATTTTTATTTGAGGTAATATTATTTGTGTATTTAAATATTATAAAAAGTTAATTTCTTTTTTACAAAAACAGTTGTTTGGTAAATGTTAATTTTAAAAGTTTTCTCTTTTAGAGAAAAAGCTTTTCACGATACAATTTAAGCTATAATCCTTCAGATTATAAGCTTGTCACGCAAGGTATGCACACCAATACTTCAGATTCACAACACAAAACAACTTAATACTACTTGACTGATAAACCTATAATTTAGGCAGTGGTAATCGATAAAACATTGAAGGGTTTTTATTCAATATTCTTATTCATTCAACACGAACCTTTATAATGAAATAATTAAGATTGTTATAACAGATAAGCGAACGGCTTAATATCTCTTTAATTGGGCAGTAGAATTAGCTACTGTATTGTGTGAATGAACACTACTAAAGGAAAGGGAATGTCAATTGAACATTGCCACCAATCTATTTTTCCGTTCATATAATTTTTAAGTTCATATCAAATAGTCTGATACAAAATACAATAATCATGAATAATACACGGCTTGAAAGTAAATATGGACTTTAAAAGTATTTTGTTTGATTATAAATCTCTCCTTCCAATAATTTGTTTTTAGTATTTATATTACAATTAGTTAAAAATTATCTGTTTTCACTTATTTGCTATCTTTATATAAATGGTTAAAGAAAAATTATCTGACAGACAAAAATACCATGGAAATGAACCTCTCTAAGATAATTTTGTTCGTATGTTAGGTTAGGTTGTTATATGAGTTTTTAAATAGCGTTTGTTTTACTTTCTTTAATGTTTTTATCCGACCTCTTTAGCAGTGAGTTAATTAATATCCCAGGTATATTTTTAGTAATCGATTGTTCTGAAATCACACAATTGATTAGAAAAACATTTAGTGTGATAATATATTTTTTTTTATAATATCCATTTTATTCAAAAAAAGTATTATACTCGTATATGTTATGTAAAATATATAAAAGGGTAAAATTTCACATTATTGAAATTGACTATACCTGAAAATATACAATTCAACCCTCTTTCAGGACAGAAAAAGTGACCAACGAAATAGTTCACGGTTTTTTGTAGAAGAGTGCTACATTGGTGTGTTTCACTTTTTTGGTTTAATAAGCACTATAAATGTACGAAACACATTTAGTAGGAAAATTTTAGTAGGTAGCTAATTTTCTCCACAGTTAGATTATATTCAAAATGTGCTTTTATTGTTTTTAACTAATTATGTACTACATGTTTTAACAACGCATATGATGAATATCAACCAAGTATCAGATAGCTTTTAAAGCTGTGATTTGGAAGATAAACTCAATCATATGTTTTATTGAAGTCCGATAATTACGAACATCCGGTCACGAATATAATCCATAAGGAAAAAATATATATTCATATTAAATATCGTATTCATTAAACAGATATTAAAAAATTCAATTTCATTAAATTATGGCTATCCAATATATAATATTTAAACACTCCATAAAACACGTATGCATTATAAATACAATATTGTTTTACACGAGTTGTATAATAAACACACATAGCAGTGAAATTCAGTACCCTGGTACAAGTAACGTTGTTTCTTCCTGTACTTTCTTGATTTTTTTAGGTTTCAAAAAATTTTACTCTCGTGGAAATTTTGGTTTTTCGTTTTATATGTTTAGTTAACTTTATTTACGTTTCCCTCAATTCGGACGCCTGAAGCAAACAACTTTAACTGTTCAAATTTTTGAACAAAAAATAATTATAATAATTTACTTTTTTGTACGAACGATAGGCTGAGCAAAATAAATATTTCATAAAAACAGATTTCAGCTCAAATATAAGACTTGTCTATTGTAAGCTTTAAGCTCAAACAAAATACAATTCCAAGTTTATCATTTTTTTTTCGGTGCCGATATCAAAATTATGAGTAACTAAATTTTATATACAGTTTTTATGCCTATAGAACAAATAAAGCTTAATATTTATACAGCAATATCAAAAAATACTACTGAATAGTAACACGAAATTATTTAGAATTGTATGCAAAATGGTGATCAAAAAGATATTTTTTGGGTCGTGTGGTATACAAGGTAATGTTTTTCATGAGCGATATGCAATCTACCCAAGGCTATAATTTAGAATGCATCATAATAATTTCTGAAGAATTTTATCGTAGGGCTGTAGCGATGTCGTATAGTAAAATCTTACACATCGAGTTGAATGACACATCAATATTTCGCTTTTTATCGGAACAGTTGCCTGACTCTACCAGTCCACAATTCTTGAGAGTGGGAAGGACATATTCCAAATGGGCAATTAAACACCTTATAACATTTTTAATGCCGAGTACGAACGACTAAATTACACCAAATGACAAGAAAGGTACGTATAACAGTTTTACTTCATTACACTAACATAAACTAGATATCCAATGGACAGGCGCCTTGTGTAATGGCATTTTTATTGCTTTCTTTTACATACCTATTTGAATTTTATTATCTGAAAATAGAAACATTCAAACAATACAACCAAAATTGTCTACATATGGGTGATCTTTATGATATTTTCAATTACTTGCTATACGATTTCATCAATATAATTCACTGCTTAAAATCATTTTAAAAAAATATTAGGATTAAACAATAAAAATGCAATTATATAGATCAAATTATACTGTAATTCAAAAAAACTTTCACTATCTTATTCTCTGCTTGTCAAATAAAAAATATCTCAATAATCTAATTAAAATATAATACTATTGTATATATTGTTCGTGTTCATTTTTATTTACTTTCAACAGATAAGATACCAAATCAATATTATGTAATCCATAAATTTTCTTGTATTACTACTGGTAAGAGCCTTGACTCTAAAATCTATACTTTCATACTTAGCCGAGTGCTGAGTTACTTAGTAAATACTAAATATTATATTTATATTCAGAAAGATAATATGTTCCGTGTAAAATTGATATTCATCTATTTAATTTTTCGCAAGACGATTTTGCGTTACTACTATTAATAAAATATTAAATTGTGTGTTAATCTATTTTTATATATTGTACTATTCACCATTATATACTTTATACCATATCCGAATGTAAACTACTTGCATACCTCCCACGTAAAGAATGATTTTGACACTTTGGTTTTTAATGAAGATTGGCTATCAGCTAAGCGCTTAACCCATTGATTATCCGTATTTTGAATTCACTACGTCTCTTTTTCATTTGTGTGTGTAAGTAACTTCATGTACCAATCAATTATAAGCGTACTCACTTATCAACTCGTCCACCTAAGGTAATCCTACTCTAACAAATTAAACATAACTTAAATTGTTGGTAATTATTAATTACTTTAATAAGTCGTGTATTGTTATATTATTTTGAGAAATAATCACTATGTGCTTATAGTATGAGTGGTTTTATTAGGTATATGAATATCATACAGTGTAATGTTGTAAACTTATTAATTCTTCGCTACCGAAAAGCTTTTAAAACCAAAAGCGCGCACTCAGTATTAATAATATAATTTAAATCTGAATTATACTTATTTAGTTCAATATACAAAATTTAAATATGGAGGTTTTTGGTCCAGTGGCTGGTGTCGTTGGTCTATGGACTGATCAACAGGTATCTGATTCAAAATTTTGTACCAACAATATATTGGTATGATGAATACAAATATTTTATTTGCAAATATTTGAAATACAAATGACACTATTGATTATTTTATGAAATCTTTTATGAATAAAATAATCAAATATATATTTTTTTAATTAAGTATTAAAATAATATTGAAATTATGTAATTAATTAGGCAAAACATAATAAATGGAGATAGTAAAATTTATACTGCAAGAGTGTTTGATTAAAGGATATATTTTGAAAATGAATTTTATAAAAGTTTGGTTAATAAATTGCAGTGACATGCGATATGCTTATTAATTATTTTATTGGTCAAATAAAAATATTTAAATGATTTTTAATGTGTTCTCAAGATTTATCATCTTGTCAAAGACTATCTCTAAGCGTGAGTAGTGCTTGTAAAGATTTAAATTATCGGTTTGTATTTAACATTTTTGTCTCAATTTTAATTGATTTCTTTTATACGACTATATTAAAGGTAGCGTTTTTATTCTAATACAAACTTCAACTTTACTCGATCAATGTAATAAATCTCTTCAAACCAATCTTTTAGGAAAGTTTAATGTATTTTTAACACGTGGTCAACCTTTTATCTTGCGCATGGCTAATGAACATAGTCCGGTGACACATTCCCAAACGTCCAAACAACTTACGGGGATCAATACATTAGATGACTTCTTCAATAGAGTCGAAAAATAATTATTTTAATTGATTTAGTATATTTCATGGATTCTATTTGAAAACAATTGAATTATTTAGAATTATTATCGGTTATTTTTTCTATGACAATAATATTTCGCTGTGATTAATATTCTTCATCACATGAAAAATATGGTGATTCGTAATTATGTCTATTGTTTTCACCGTTGATAAGGATTTATGTTTATTTATTTTAGATGGACTTCTCGATTTTGAAATATGGTGTCATACGTCGCAAATTTTGAGAGAAAATCAAGATATTAAAAATACACAGTCTTAACGAGCACAATGTCTAAAATTGGTAATTTATATACCCAATCTGATATCACTTTCAATAGTTATTTAAGAAAAATAATACAAATGTCGTGGTGGAATTCCTTTTTCCCGGTAAAAATTTTGAAAAAATATGGTTATATATAAATATGTAAACACACATGCACATAATTATCAAATCCATGATCAACGATGCAAGCTTAAATTAGTAGTTGGTAAAGAGTTCTATTGTAGAAAGCTTAGAGAAAAATATTATGACTGTCATAAATTAATATTTTCGACTGATGGAAATTGATTTTAAATTCTAAATTATTTAATACTGGTAAACTTCCATATCTGAGATCACTGTTAGCGACCCGGGTTTCGCCTTTCG
>JAGVSQ010003922.1:0-20469 GCA_022683975.1 Rhyacophila evoluta
AAACCTTCAAATTCAAATTCCGGTCAAATGACCGCTGTCGTCTTTCTAGTGTTAAGTAAATCCTGTGAACTCATGAACCAACGAGATAAACAAATGAGGTTATTTAAAAAAAAATCACAAGTTTCATGTTTTCCAAGTTCATTAATGCATATCATAATTAGATTTAACAACTTAAAATAATTTATTTTTAAATAATGAATTATATTAAGGGAATTTATGAACTAACAATTAATAATTTCAAAATAACATTTCAACAGAATACTGCTTGCGCAAAGAAATTATATTGTACATTTAAAAAATTCTCCTGTATTGCATTTGAAGAGAGATGATTACAGATATAATATATCAGCAAAATAAAACAATTATACAGTGATATGAAGATTTTGCCAGCAATAACAATTTGGTCCCCTCAATTATTGAGGAGTGCAAGATGATAATGAGATTAGTAACCGATATAATGGCCATTTGAAATATATGGCTGTACACATTTAATATAGCTGAATGAAACAATTAAAAATATCAAATAAAACATGTTTTGAAGGCTAGATTAAAGTATTATATTATGTATTAAAAATCAATGAAATAATTACAGATTACTAGTACTGCAAACAAATTACTATTACGCCAATTGCTTACATGACACACGTTCTGAGTTTTAATTAACAAGATTATGATAGGTTGAAAAAGGGTTAAAATCAGTTTTTTCTATATATGTCTAAGCCCCTTATTAAGACAATATAAATATAAACTGTATTGCAGTTCATTCAAACTATTTTTTAATAATTTAAATTCCATAACAAGTATATTAATAATAAAACAATATTTAACCATCTTGGGGTATTGTGGTGTTAGGATCCAACTGCTCTTGCTCCATATTCACAGTGTGAAGATGGACCGGCCAACGCAGCCGGCGCCGATGGTATAAGTGACCTCTTCTTCGTATGGCTTCCAGCACTTGGCTTCAGATTAGATTGAGAATCTGGAAGAATAGAAAAATACTATTTTATATACATTGTATGTAGTTTATACAACATAAATATTAAAGATATCATAATATGGTAGTTGTAAGGAATTATGTTTTGAATGAAGTTTTTAATCAATCAACTTCTTAACTCCAGATTATGTGCCCATGGTGTACTTGGACCAAAACAGATTAATGCAAAGTTTATATAATCAGTATACTGTTATATAGAATATATCGTCAGCATACACTCAGAAGTTATTAAGTAACAGCTTGATGGTTCTGAGGAAACACTATATGAAAATTTGATCCATAAGGGTACAGCCTCTAGCATCGATATTTATTGCTAAAAGCAAAGTTTTCAGTTTCTGCAATAGCAATTTGTTACTTATGTACTAACTTTGGTAAATATGGTGACGATATATTCGTAAATAATTTTTAATATGCCTTACAGACACAGATCATAGTATGACTCACCTCAAAGAAAATTATTCAAAAAATCCTTTACGGTCATACTGATAATCGAAGTATTTAAGAGTATTATCGAAAGAAATATAGAAATTATTTTCAGAAAAATAAAAAAGTAGGAGAGAAACAGTTTCCGGGGAACTTTAATGCGGTTGGGCAGTGTAAGAAACAGTACAGTTTGGTTTGTTTCAGGGTGTGAAGATGTTTCCTACACGTAATCAAAATGAGTGTCAATGATACGATCCCTGGTTAAGTGGACATATCGGTGTCTCTTTCATTGAAATAAAACCCCTTTGTCCTTAACCTTCAAATATCATAAAATAGGGAAAAACTATTTATCTATGCTTATCGTAGCATATTGTATTAATAGTATCCGTCGATTTCCCTAACGAAATATTTAGTTTAATTAAAATTTAAAGTAGTGAAACAATTTTATGTCTTTTCTAGTTCGTTCTTGGCCTCATTTTGTAACTTTAAAAATATCAATGTAAATAACACAAAAAAAAAACAATTTGAAAAACTTTATATTTTATTTTTAAATTAATTATTAAATTGTTCAGTGGCTGAGATGTAAACATTCGAGGGCCAGTATCGGATGTTGCGGATTCATAATCTCACGGTCGCCAAGGATTAAAAAAAAAATCAATTATGTACGACTAGATGCCCAATAGATCGAGTTATTCCTGATAACAAATTTTCATGAAAAAACTGTGGAGAGATGTTTTCGTATTGCGGAGATTTATAAATTCAAAATTTGGATTGGAATTTTTCACACTATCGATATCCACTTATGGTTCACTTACATGGTAGCAAAAATGTCCCAACAACTACCGGCAACTTAAGAAAATCTATAAAAATCGACAAAAACTCTATTTACGTAAATCTCGAAAATTAAGCTAAAATCTAATGGGTAGAGGTTAAATATTCTGGTATCGGCCTTCGTTATCATCTGACATTGGGATGAAAACTAACAGTTCAAAAGTAGCAATAGACGATTAAAAAAAACTAGTAATATGAATTAAAAATGACTTCAGAATTAAGATTCAAAAAATAAGAAAAAATATTTTGAGCTTTCTCCGATCACATTACAGATTCTTTCAAATGTATCGCATTTCTCGAGTGTTGCGCGTTCATTGGCTACGCAATATCGTACGTAGTTTAGTAAAAGGAATATTTCTATCGATTTATGTCGGTCGTGTAGATAGTGAAATAATTACGTATTACTTACAATATATAGATAGTCGTAGATATCAACTAAGTATGGTTGTATTAGAATAAGGATGGTCGATAAAGTTGTGGGTACGTAAAGTTCAAGGTGGATACATTAAATATTTTCGTTTGGGGGTGCGGCTATGTAGAATTGAATGAACCATTGCCCTACTTTACATTTTTTCCCTAATTATATGTACAAGGGTACTCTGCAACTTATGGAAGGGAGAAAATGGTCATAGACTTATCTATCAGAAAAATGTGTACTTTTAATTATTATAATTAAAATGTTTCACCACTATTGACACAATTTTCAATTGCTTGAACTATAAGGCATAAAGCCCTGCATATTTGGATTTTATAAATCCTCTAGCTGTTAGATTCGACGATGTGACCTCTAACTTCGAAAACCAAACGCTAACCTCTCGGCCGCAGGAGGGATACACTATTAACCCTTTTAGTATAGACGTACATATACATCCATGCGCCTTGTTTTCAAAGCCATTCTTTTGTTTTTTAATAAAATATATATTTAAAAAATATAATTAGATGTATTGATGATATGTGGAAGTTATTACAATCATATCGTTTATTTTTAAGCTAGAAAAAATACGTAAACATTACGGAAAAAAATGTGTAAAAAAGAGTTCAGCATTGAAAAATTCCTTCATGCTCTCTATATAATTATAATGATTTAAAGAAACGAAAGATTATTTATATTGCTGTTCATAGAAATACATCAAATGTAATATAAATCAGTCATATGGGTTCAAATTCGTTCTCAAGTACTTCTTTGATTCCGAAATGGGAGCGGCAGCATGTGGTAATGGTATACACATTTTTACCAATTTGGAATAACTTTCCATCTTATTTTATTCTTTATTTGGAAATAGAAGAGCATTGTTTACAAATCGGCATAACCAATTTGAGCGATTTTATGATATTAGTTGAATTGGCAGCGGTGAAAGATTTTAGTGTGTGCATAAAAAATTAACTCACTAATGAAGGGGTTAATAATTCACCACTACTAATAGAGAAAATCTAATATTTGTCTTATTTTTATTATTAAAACTTGTCTATTTCCTAAATAACTATTATTATATTAATAGTAATAGCAGTGCCCGATGCTCTATTGTTTAACTCTTTGAACCCTAAGCATTTTCAGTCAACACCATTTTTAGATGAGGATACAATTATATTTGTTGTTGACTAATTAATAACAAATATAATAGATTAAAAATTGAATCATTCAATATGATAACAATATTTATAGACACTGAAGTATCGTAATATGAGAAATGTGGCATTCGAGTTACCACCGTAACGTCAGTGCGAAAAGGATTCTAATTTTTGTTGGTTTTACTTTTGAGTATCTTCGTATTTACTGCCTTGGTCGTAAGCTATTGTATATAAAGTTGTTTTATTAGGGTATTTTAAAGAGCTTTGTGGGCTAATATCTAATGTCAATAAGTGTGAAGTTCACACAGAATTTTCGACAAATTTCCGATAACATGGGAGCAAATTAATTACGAGTCCCTACAAAACCTGAAAAGTGCTTTCATTGTTACGAATTAAAGCTACGTCAGCAAACATAAAGAAATATCATTTTTTTTTCATATAATAAAGTTTGCATCGTAAAGTGTTATCATATCATAGATAGCATAAATACTGTCGACCACGCACAATCGATATTGATTTGAAACTGAAAATAAATTGATGGTATGTGTACAATTTCAATTGGATCGCTATTTGTAACTAAGCCTAACATTATTATTATTCTTTGTGATGCACAAAACAGAGTTTTGCATTGAAATCGCAATCAAAATTTATTTTTTATAAAATTACATAATATAATTTTATCCCGCCCTAGGCTACTTCTTGAGTTGAATAATCTGGTAATATTGTAAGATCCGCAAATGATGCTAAATATTCAAATGGCTCTGTTGGTAAAAATGTGTTTCTCATTCCTGCTATAAAACAGTAGGAGATTTTGCTACTGTTGAATATGCAGCTACTAATGACCAAACAAGTAAAGAGAACGAAGAAAGAATACAGCAGTAGTGTTTGTAACGCCGTAAGTTTTCATGATTAATTGAAGTAACAGGAAGATAAGATATTTTTGGGAAATCTGTTAAGCATAATGTTACCGAAAAGTAGACAGAGGGGAAGAAATGAACTTTTTTCGATAGTATTTTAAATAAAAGAACAGTTAATTTTAAGCTTTATTATTCCTTCTATTCTTCCAACGAAGAATATGGGATGTATTTTTTATCTAGCCCAGCACTCCCCAGACGGTTGGTCGCAGTCCGCCGTCCCGAAAGCACAATAACTCGCCTAAAAATCTACCGAAAACCACACCAAACAAAAATATAAGAATAAAATAATCATTCTTTATTCCAATTCTGAAGTTTGAGAACAACAAGAGACATAAATACGCTATTCATTAATAATTAATCAGTTTCAGTTCGGTTTCTTAAAAATGTTGTAAACGAAGATATGTATTTATTAAAATGTATGTGTTTAAATGTATGGACTGTCAGTAGTATGATTCTTCTACTTCTAGCATATATATGTTGTTAGATCACGAAGAAATATCAAAATAATGAGGCTACGAGAAAAACTTTTGATAATAGATCCAACCAGATCTACAATTTTTCATTCATTTTAATTTACTTCGGTAAAACGCACAGTTGAGAAATGCAACAAATGAAAGTTCAATATATTATATAAAAATCAGTAGAGTTTTCACATTTGAAATATTATATCTTATTACGTTAGAGAAAACGTACGTAAATTAGCGGTACGTATTAAAATAGTAAATAATACTATAGTAATTTGGTTAGCTTGCTTTTAAGGTGCATATTAATTCTTCAGACAGGTCAATATTGGTTGAAGCTCTGTTTGCACCCCCCATCACCATTGTACATGGTTATTAATATGTGGCCAGGGAACAACTTAAGTACCCCATAAACGTATAAAAATATTTTTCCCTTTAATACTGAACATCTGACCTCGGTATCAACCTATCGAGTATTGAATTTGGTGAAACAAAGTCACATAAATATTTGATGCATTCGACCGTGTGTCACTTTTCAAACAAATTACTAGACTAAGTAAAAAAACTGATAATCTACAAAAATCACTAAAACAATCGTACTTAAAAAGCTAATCGGGTATGGAGATAATAGTAAAAAACCTTGATTTTTTTGTGTCTAAAATATATATGTACCATTTAGACATTCTTTTAAAAAAGTTTTCTATTTTTTTTAAACTTCATATTTACATTTAAAAATTAATAAATGAAGCTTTATCAAAGGTTATTGATAGTTAACAGAGAAAAACTAATATAATAATGTCAATGGTGATCTAGATCTAGACTCTTTATCTATCATTTTTTTTATTTCATATTATCACAATTTATTTTTATATAGCAGACGCTTTTATTTTTTGCTATATCCACCATGATAGTAGTACATGTGGATATCTAAAATGCGAAGGCTTATCTTTTTAAGTTAACAATCAGACGTTCGATCTATTGGATCTGTATTTTTTATTTTAGAAACTAATTGTGCAAATATGGGATTAGCATCCGTGATTTTTGAAGATCGCGTGTTTAGTAAATCGGTCACAGAAATGAGTTATTCAAATTTGTTTACAGAGCACTTTTTACATGAAATACATATTTTAAAAAAAGCACCTAATTTTCAATAGCATTGAAATTGAAACCCTCGCTCGATAGCAGGAGACAAATGTTTGCACACTCGTAAGTGACAGGTAGAGTAGAAGAAACAAATTTATCAATATAAGACTATTATGTATCATGTTTGTGAAATATGCTGTCCAATTTGCAAAGAACACAATGGTTTCGTCGTTTTTTTCTATTAAATTGAATGAATAAAAACTTTGGGGAACCACTTAAAATTAGGGTTTACATACTACATAAAAACAGAATTAAATATATCCTGCTGAGGGAATACAAAAAATATTGATAATTGTGATGGTCAGATATCTACCCAATGTTTAAAGAATAATATAACTGGAAGAGCATAGGAATTTGATGCCACCCAAGAAGATCGTCTAGGGACAGGAGTCATCAAAAACGCCAGGGATTTAAAGCCACGAAAGAATAATACAAGTGGCGTAGCTACCGAGTAGCAGTTGGAGCAGGCTGTTCCAGGAGCACAAATCAAGAGAGCGCAAGTAAAGCAAAGTTAATGCGAGAGCAGTGGCGAATTACCATGCATCAGGTGTCCGAAACCACGAGATTTTGGAGGAAGTACAAAATTTACTTTTTTTGATAGCGCGAGATATAAAAAGCGAGAAATCATTGGGAACACAACGATTTTACTTGGTCCAGGACGCTAAATTTGTAGCTACGCTACTGAACCATACGTTAAAATAATTTATCTTTGAGATGTGGTGCATATAAAAGTTGTCAAAATATAACTATTGAAATAATATACGAAAGTGAATTACTATTAAAAATTAACAACGAATGTAGTAACTGTAATTGAAGTGTAACCGTTGATGACACATTCTAAAGTAAACTATAATAAAGCAAAGTAGAAAAAAGTCAACAAATTATTTTCACAATGTTTGTCGGTGGCTATTTCGTTTAAAAAACAGACATCAATATGAATGGCCACCGAAAAAAAATCTAGATCGATTGATATTTGCTATCAAGAGTTTTACGTCTAGCATCTTCTTGTGACATCGTGGTTAAAAATAATGATTTTATTATACAAACTTGAAATAATTTCGGGTTTAAAATAATTGACTTCCACCAAGCACAACGCATTAATAACAAGTGAAATTATTTTAATTGGGCAACAGCATTTCCATGATAATATATATTTTATAATACATAATATTAGTATGATTCCTGCCACACTGTACTCCTAGTACACGTATGGTGCACTGATTCAGTTGTAAATATAATTGAAGTAATTGTCTATTAAATTTGATGGATTTGAAATGGAATCATACTACGGTGACGCTATAATAATGTTTATATTTTGCACACTGTAGATGTGACTCCGATATTTACCAACACGTTGTTCTTGTCTTAATTTGAAAGAAACTAAAGTACTACATATTTTTTGAGCGTTGGATTTAATAAAAGGGGCACCAATCAACTTATCGCCAGATTGCCTAGTCGGAGTAATAAATATACTCCTGCTAATTTGGCTCTATTTTTGGTAAACTTTAATAGTTTTATTAATATTTGTCTTCTCTAATACAACATGGATTAAAAAACATTCGTTTACGTACAAAAACCTATATGGCCTATTCAGAGGACTAACAATTACAAAATTGTCGACGATTAATTCTGTTCTTTTAATCAATATATTTTATCAATACACTTCCAAATTCCTTTTTTAAAGTAAACTTTAAAATTTTCTTTGAATAAGCAAACTTACACATTTTTGCACTAAGTTAAGTAATATCATAATCATTTAAACGCTTACCCAGACTAATAATACGTTGCGATTATAACAGTCAATAATATGTATCAATTCACTAGACTTTGAAGAAATATAACCACTTGACAAACTGTGTTTAGTTTGTAGTATAATAAAAACATTGTTGAATCATATTTATTTCAAATTATAAAACAGCTTTCATATATTGTTTATGCCTAATATTGATTCAAAGTACTGCGTAATTTATTAAGAATAGGATAAATAAGAAGAATTCGTTATTGGAAACTGATTTAAGTAATCTAAAACATGTATTCGTACGTACTCAAATAATACTTGTATTATTTATACTAAGAAAGGATATCTAAGGGAGCCGACAGGTGAACACCGGTCGAACGCTTTGAAAGAACTGGACGGTAGTAGTGTACAGAATTTTAGTATCGAATAGTTGAAACCGGTACTAGTAGCCAATACTTAATTTGAAAAGTGTTTGATACTAATGATCACTTATGAGTACTTTTTAGAGAACCGGTTACTTTTAAGAATGGGTGCTTTTTAAAGAATCGGGTACTTTTTAGAAAAAGTATTTCTCGGAGAATTTAAAAATAGTAAATATACTGAAATTTGCGAAAACTAGAAATCTAACACAGTATGAGACTTAAAAAAAAATGGGAAACCATACAATTTTGGACGAAAGTGCGAGTGTGCGAAAATATTAACTTAAAAATAGTGCGAGAAAAACGAGATATCACAAAATTCTGGACAATTCTGTAAAAATAGAAATTTTGACATAGCGTGGGATATAGAAAATTAGCAACGAAAACACCTAAAACAACGAGAAACCAAAATTCCTAATTTCAAATATATGAGTATTTGCGCAAGTAAATAAAAAATAATGAATACAAAAGTACCCAATACTTGATACCGAGTACTTACTAAAAAGAACCGGTACCTACGAGTACTCAAAAGTACCGGTTCCACACATTACTACTGGTCGGACAGCCCGTCGCTGAAAACTGAAACAAAAGTTGATAGGGTTGCGGCGCCAAGCCGAATGCACCCCCATCGCGAGACGTGTAGACAGCCTGCTGGAGCGTCATTGATAACGAAAAGAAAATCCGCAAAATTTAGAAAAATATGTTATTTGATATATTTGATTGAAAACGTTAGATGTGTTACGAGTAAGTTATATGAATTGTAGGAAGAACGTGTATTAAATGCTTACATATAAAAGAAAGCATTGAATGTATTAATCATTTTCCCTGATTCATACCATTTTTGTTTCATGAAGATTTCATTTGACAGATATATCTGAAAATACTCAATACATATTATTTGATCGTCGAGATGTGATCTTATCACTGATAAATTTGTTTTTGGCTTGTTGTTTTGTCTTCCTCGCTACCTTCACTTCCATCCTCATTTTCCAAGACTATGACTTCATAATATGAAATAGTATCCCTATTTCACTTTCAGTTATGATGTGATACCCAAGGCCACCTTCGTTTATTTCTATTTACTGTAAAATATTTTCGACGGCCACTTATTCTCCAGCATTATTATGATAGTCTTAAAGAAATAAGGAAGTCTAACTCTTCTAAATATATGGCCGCGTCTTGGTCACCAAACAAAGTCTTATCAATATTTTCATTTTTACTTCTTCACGGATATTTGGTCAGATAGATTGATATTCTACTGTACCAGCTTTGCCTAGGATATAGATTAAAAATCATTATTTATTCAATTTTTTTTATATCTTGATATTAAAATTTATTTCAATTTCTGGCTGTATATAGGTATATAATATTTTAGTTTCTTGTTCATTTTCAGTACTGATATTAAAAGTTGAAAGTAAAATAGCTGCATTTAAAATAACATGTGAAAATTTAACATCGATACGGTAACCGTTTGGGAAGAGTTCTTGTGACAGACAGGCACACATATTTTTTGTTTTATTTTGTTTACAATATCGAGACCAATAGTGTAATACAAAAGAATCGCAACATATTCATGCATGTGACCTACTTTAAATGAAGTATATACAATGTGGCTCACCAGCCCTATTTGCTTGACTATCCCCTATATGTTTGTAGTCTTTGCACAACAGAAATACAATACCATTATCAAACGCCCATCTTCGATAGGCAGCTGTAATTAAGGACGCATTAAGAATTGGCAACGACCTTATTTTACTTATATGCCTTGGTGTTTCACTGATATATTACTTGTTAATAAAACATGAATATTAACGCTTTAAAATTCTAAATGTTTTTTATTTTAGATACACTTTATTTACGAATACAGCAAAAAATAATAAAGCGGTAAACATCATATTAAATAAAATATTGTATAATTACGGGGTTGTATATTTATGTCAATAAGCTCTATTTGAGGATACATAATGAGTACCTATTAATAAAATACAGCGTTTTCTTAACCATATGTTGCTGATTTAATCTTTAACATGACGTGATATTAAGTACAGTTCGACTGTAGTATATAGATACATAGACGTAATTAATATCGTAAACCAATGTAATACAATTATTATTTCTTGATATATTTCTGCTGTCAACGAGAACCGATTAAAAATGATTTTTTTCATCATAATTATTATCGTATTGTAAGTAGTAGTTTTTCGGACAGATGTCCTATGTCCGACGTTATTTCGAAGTTGAACCTTCTTATTCGAATTCTGAAGTATACATTGGAATTAGAACCAAATAATGTTGTCGCAATTTAAAAAATCTGGAAAATAAAAAGAAATAAATATTACTTTCCGTCGATACAACATGAATAAACTTGATTAAATATGGTGGATTTTTTTTCTTCAATATTATGTACGATAATGTAATATTACAATATATTGTAGATTGAGTGATGGGCCGGCATATTTACGAAAAGACAGAATCTGAATATGTTATCTGAAAACAAGGTATTAAAGGTACTGACAAGGTGGGTACCTTAACGGAAGCAAGCTAGACGCAGAACAAGGAAGAGGTAATCTAACTGAGCAGGGTAGAACTAGAGAAAGATGGCACGAATATGCCAAAAAGAGTTAATCGGGAACATTTGCGTATGTGGTTCGATACCCACATGTGCCATTTTTTTACATCCGAAAAAACAGGACCGGATGCCCATGTGGTCGAGCAATCCGATAACCAATTACCGTAAAATATAATGTCAGGCGGATATCCATATACTCCACTGTCGGAGCAGACATCTTCATACTGTGTATATCCATATGTTTCACTTTCATATATATAATGACTTTCCCCCCATAAATGAGAGGTAATTGAATCTTTAAGTCTCTGAAAACATCGGTCAAGTCTTTGCCATGATGAGATCGATATACTCTATTTCTCGAATGCACGTTTTCACAGTGTGGAGTTCCGCATGCTTCACTTTCAGAGCGAACATGGTAAAAATATACTATTAGAATATTATTATGACGCGGGCAATACATGCAGAAACAATACAGTGCCATTATAATATAATTGTAAAATTTAGGATATTTTCAAATAAAAATGTAACGGATATTTGGACAACAGATTTATCACGGTGTTCGATAAATCAAAGATGTCACATTTCCTTTGCTTTGTTATAATTTTAATTATAAGTTATCAATAAGCATTGCTTAATTAATTATCGTAATTTCGAAGGCTGTTTAGTTATAATACATTATATATGTAGGGGCGTTAGAGCACTGGTGACTTGATTGGTAAGTGCGCGCTTCGAAGTGGCGTGTTCAATTTCCGCAATTTATATAGAGATGGACTCGTAATAATTTATCTATGCGTTTATGTGTATGTATCACATTATCCGATCCTTCTAATTCTACAAGCAATTCTAATAATTGGATTGTATTAATATTGCGCAATCCGATACGATGCACGGGCAGCACTGAATAAGAGATATCGATGGCTTAATCTGTAAACTAGCCAACTAACTCCACTTGCCTACATTTTTTGGAACAACGAAAAAAATTGATGAATATTTATGTATGTTACGTCATAGAGTTGGCTGGCATGATTTTACGGTTTTCAATTTTTTTGAAATTTCTGCGTTCCGTGTGCGATAGAAAATTTAAAACTGAATAAAATGGCATTCAATTTTTTTCGACCATGGGTGGGGTCGGATGGTTTGCGGATTAAGCCATCGATATTTCCAGATAATACAGATTTAGCATGCGACCTACAGAATGAAAATCTGACGTATCGACCACTCGATAGCGGTAAGCTTGATGAATAATTCAAATTAATAATTCAACAGCATTTCTATTCATAATTTTAATACATTTATCCAAATTTACAGTAATTGGGCCCATCCTAGAATAATAAAATGTTTTTTGTGCCTAATTGGACATTAACCCACTAAACATGTAAAAATAATTTATGCGTGCAGAACTGTTGAAAGCTTTTATTCGATACGAACTATATACTAATCCATAGTTTCCCAACCACCGGTCCGCGGGAATTTTTTTCCTCTCAATTTTAAAATGCTTAAAATATTTTGATATTGGTATACAAACTATTCAGCAAAGGATAGAGAAGTAATCTACATACACAACAAAGTTATTAACGGTGTACAGGTCAATGCGATCAATTGAACAAAAAGTGGGCGTGGTTGAAGTTTTTAGTGAAGATATTAGTTGACTTATTAATCGTTCTTCAACATCATTCGTTTTCTTTATTATTAGTTAAAGCTTAGCATTTAAAAACCGAGAGTTAAATACTATTGAAGAATATATATTTTTGCGAAGCATATATTTGGCTGTTTTTATGTTACAGTGATTCAGAACTAAAGCCGTGTTCGGCTTGAGTTGACAATCAGACAAACATATTACTAAAACAGTTATCAATATTACCTACCATACTACCATTTATAGTACGTAAAAAATGTGCGGATTAACAATTGCCTATAATTTCAAAACATTTAATCACAAAAACAAAACATCTAACAGTGTTATCACTGTCTAATACTAAAGAGATGTAATTATTTTTACTACTAAATGGAGCAAATGGCTATTATATTATTTGCATGTTTTGTTTTATTTTGGAGTGGAAATGGTGATTTAGGTTTTACTTACAAAAATGATGAAGTATAAATATATCTTAAAATAGCACGTCTAATAGTTTTATCATTATTTATTCACCAGGACGAAAAATATAAAAATAAAACTATCACGAAACGTAAGTAAATATGTAGCAAGTACAAGTTTCGTAGACTAGCCTCCTTACACACCTGTATGCGTACCCGACGGGTCCTCCTCCATATCGTTGTGGTCCCAAATGGAAGATTCAAACATCCAAGACGACGGAGGTAGGAAGGCGTCTGGAGGGTCACAGGCACTGGGGAGGCTGTATCGATCGGGCCGAACCTCCCCCGACCACCCCCACAGTGTCAGGTTCAGTTTCAGCACCACCTAGACTCTAACCCTAAACATTGGCGGGGTGTTAACCGTTAGGATACTAACTGTTTGCCTTATTCTATGCATTTTGTTTGACTAAAGGTTCAATATAAGATATTTAATGCAAAACGAATAAAAGTACGAGTAAAAGTTTTAAGGTAGCGTGAGAGATGAAAACAACGAAAACTCATAACTTTTCGAAGGAAGTATAAAATTTTAGTAAAACGAGAAACAGTAGGGGATGCAACAATTTTAGTTGCTCGAGGTCACTGAATATGTAGCTACGCCACTGATGGCAACTATTTATAGTGACGATTTA
This sequence comes from Rhyacophila evoluta, assembly GCA_022683975.1. Lineage (NCBI taxonomy): Eukaryota > Metazoa > Arthropoda > Insecta > Trichoptera > Rhyacophilidae > Rhyacophila > Rhyacophila evoluta. Next base: position 13,788 of record JAGVSQ010003922.1, read on the forward strand.
GATTTTTTTTAGTTCAGAATAAAATTATTGGACATTTATGGGTTATTTTATATTTTAACTAGCTGTATTGCCTAAATTTGCCTGAGATAGATTCAAACTCATTCTTCATTAAAAAATATTTTATTCATTCTATTATTAACAAGTTATTCAAATACTTGGCCCTTTATAATATTTTCAGACTTTTGCTGATCATCGTTGATGATGTTAAAAGTTCACGCCGTTACTGTACATAGAGGAGTTCTTGTGACAGACAGACACTCACATGTATTTTCTGTTTTACAGAATAGATACAGGACATCATAATATATTACAGTAAAACCTCCATATAACGAACAAAAATATCCTTACAAAAACATGCAGTTACTTACGCAGCAACCATTCTTATTTATTATCATGACCGAAAACAGTGGTTCAATAGCATCGAACAAGTTAAATAAATGTTAACGGAGGAGGGGGGTTACGTACAAGTGCACGGTGAGTACAAAGTTTGTACCCAGCGACCGGCAGAAACGCGAAACATAGAAGAGATAGATTAAACAAACGGACGGATGGGGTTGAAAATATTTTAGGGCCCCGCTTACTGATATTATATTTCTAGATACCACGCAATGTAAAAAATAAATGGCTGGATAACGGTGTTGTGGCGATAAATAAATTGAAAATAAGCCAAGATAGAAAATAATCACAGTAAAACTTAAACGAGACCACCATATTATAGAAATTGCCCATAGACATTCAAAAAAGCACGCGCCGATACATATTGTATATTACTATCGGAATCTAAATTTCACTTTTTTAATGTTTTTTTTGTGTAGAATTCAGTATATTTTAATATTTTTTCCAATATTTAAAATTAAATCTAATACACGTGACAATCATTTTGTTTCTCGTGTATTTTTTTCTTCTTATATACGACTGTTGGGTTACCAAGGTACGCGCCTTCAGGATTCTAATGATGTAGTTGGTCAATCACCTTTCTTTCTGCCTCATGGCTCTTCTCTTCGGAAGTTTGCTTCCACAAGCTTTGGAAATACCATGAATTCCATCGTATTCGTCTAATTCCTAATGTTCACTGGTGAAGTTGCTGTCAAATTATATTCCCGAGGACAATACGTAAATCACATGAAAAATTCTACTATTTACAAACAATGGTTCTTATGGCACGATAACGTATTTGGCGTACGAAGAAGTACATTGAAAATTGATCATTCTTTTTTCACCGAATCCGCTCTCCATGTGGAGCATATAGCTACTGTATAGTGTCTTCAGAATTCCCATTGATCCAACAAGGAATTGTTTTTCTAGAGATTAAAATTTTTGGATTGATTAAAATGCTTTTTCAAATCGTGCTCTTAATATTTTTTTTAATTAATCGTATTAAGGTATTACTTAAGTCGAGATTTAAGATGCCATGAAACCAGGAAAAAAACATGAAAAAGTCCTGAATTGAAATGCTAAATATTACTGGTTTTTTACTTTGTAACAATCTACACAACTTAAGTCCACACTGTCAAAGTTGTTTGTCGTATCCAGACATTCGTTGCTGGCGAATAAATGCTTAATGGTTCAAACCAGAAAAGGGATCAATTTACAGACGTTTTGATGTATTTATTATATAGGCCAGTTGTTAGGGAGTTGAAACGAATATAAATTCAGGGTAAAGGTTTTATGTTTCTAATCGTTTCAAGTATGGCCCAGTATGATTATCCTAAGTTTTACCCCTCCGCCGAGGTGAGTTTAATTAGCTAGATAAAGGTAACCAAAAATGGGGCGCTTTTTATTTTTTACCAAATAATTCAAAAAAGACGCATCAAATCAAAAACTTTGTTCAGTGGTAAGTTACAGAACGTAAAATTATGCATAAAATAAATATCAACATGATGTATTTTGGTGCAGTAGTATACGTATCAACTCACTTCAAAATTATCAAAATTCTTCTATTTCCTACGTTCGACGAAAAAAACATTTGTTATTAATAATTAGTCAATTATTGATTTACTTGCGCGCGTTTGTTTCTCTTTTCATTTCTTTAGATTCATTTGAGTCGTCTTCTTCATTATTCAACTGAAGCATCTCTTCATCGATGTCATTGTCGTCTCCTGTAGTAGTCATTACATCAGTTTCGGAAGGATCGTTAGTGAAAAAATGGCATTTGCAGCTCCCACAAATCGTTGAGCAGTTAATATCTGTTTTTATGAATTAAATCAATTGTATTTATAATGGTTTTATTTTTATATTTTAATTAATTTAAAATTTTATCAAAATTAAAATAATTAAATTGAATTTCAGACGGTATTTACCTGATTTTTGGATAGTAATTTTACACGTAGGTTTGCAATAACGATGAATGTAGATATACTTATATAATGTTATTATTATAATATAATACATATTATGTATTGTATTAGCATTTACTTCGTAGCCGTACCGGATCTCGTATAATACGGTACTTCTACAACAAACTTTTGATATATTATAATTCGGTTGATGAATTGTGTCATTTTCTTGTATGACACGATTTTAGAAAAAAAAACAATCATTTCAAAAATAATTAACATGTCTGATTTGGATACCTTAGATAATGCCATCACAAAAATGTTATGTCTGTTATGTTTTACTAGATTCATAGTCAAAGAAATAAAAAAATGCTTTTTAAATTCTTGCTGGCAAAATTTTTGGCTAGAAGTAATCACTGAAGAAAATGTTGTACCACCAATAGAAGATGGATACAAAAAGATAATTAATATCTATCGTCGGTGGTGAAGGATTTGATGACCTGGTAATCCAAAATATAGACGGAATGTTAAAGGACCGCGCTTTTAACGAAGAAAAACTAGTCGAAATGTTAGATGAACCAAGGGATGAACTATGATACTCAGAAAGCGGTTGCAGCTACTATATATTTCACGTTAAATTTTAGCTGATGGGTTAGCTGATAAATTAGAACATTATTTTACAAAAAATGATGAATGGAAAGACGTTTTAAGTTTAAGAAGGAATTACAAAAGTGCTTGGCTTTTCATCATAAAATTCGTAAAGATGTATACGCTAAAAGCACAGTCGCTTATTAGGCAGTTTTAAAAGATTGAAACTGAAAAAATCCCAAGAGGCTTCCGATAATGAAAACTTACAACCCATTTTGAAAATGAGGAGGAGGAGCAAAAGAATAGGATTTTAAGTGATAGTCATGAGTGATCTAATTGAGGTTTTTTTGGAACACATACCCTAATTTTGTATGAACTTCAAACCCCGTATAACACGGATTTGTAATACATATATTTAGTTATACGACGTCCGAGTGTATACATATTAACTCTTTCCATACCGGACCCAGAAATCTCCGTTTTTTTCGGGTCACAATATATTTAATATTATGCAATGCATGGTGATTATTTAATAAAATTTTAAATGCAATTGTTTTAGCAAAGAATCAATCTTAATTTATGTATAAATGCTTATATTATCGACCGAGATATACCGATTTAAAAAAGAGGGGAAAAAAACAACTTCCACTTCAGATATCATCAATACTTTGTGCTGTTTAGCGGATTTTCTTAATAGATTTTCTGGAGAAAATTTGCCTCTTCACAAAAGTTCTTTCTGGCAAAGATTCCACATTAAAAATAAATATCAACTTCTGTATTAAAAAAAACAATTAACGATTTTTCCAACATAATAAGAAAATATTTGTATAAGTACTTGAGTGAATCACTACAAAATAAAGGATTTATCCAAAATCATGCCGGTATTCTAAGGGTAAGGGCGTCGCCAATTTTATACGTGCGCATTCCCGTAAATCGTTTCGAATCGTGCCCTGTAGTTATCAAATGGGTTGAGCTATTGGTCGACAACAAGCCCAAGTATTGAATAATTTGTTAAGATTGAATTATCGCATTATTGATATCTGCATGCTTTGCATAATTGGGAGCGGGTGCATGTTCAATTGATTGTATATATGCATACGGAAATGTAAAATGTAAAGGTGTTATTGAATTATATAATTTTATCAAAAATAACTATGATTCAGTTTGGTCAAAGATCATCGCTATTATGTTTAAATACGTTTATAAAATCCATATCCATCCAGATCAATACAGGTTTGGCCTATACAAATATGTTGTACATTCGTGCCAAGTTGGTTCATATTATGTTTATCGCCGATTGTTTGATTGGCTAATTTTATTTCATGTATTATATAGAAAGAGTTTTTATTGCATAGAATGACACATTAGACGTGATAAATTAAAACATGGTTAGTACTCAAATTTATAAAATATATGTTTTGTAAAGTTAAAGAAAAGGTATAAATTAATGAGAATTTTTGCGTTAAATTGTAATAAAAAATATTTGTGAACGCCTTTTTAAATTATTGCAACACCGTTAAATTAAAAATATTGCTAAAGATAGATTGAGAAATGTATGCTTCAAGATACCATTATAAGCGGAAATCAGTGATTCTAAAAAATAATGCATTAGAACAGCGGCCTCCAAACTATTTTGGTCGCGAAAACAAAAAGAAATATTATACGATACTGAAAACATAAATAAAAGGTGTGGGTATTTTCTAAGAGTCAATATTGCCAATAAAATACAATGCCCCGTAAAAACTGTCTTACGAAAGATTTACTCATTGTGAGGTTTGTTGAGACAACTCGTCAGGGTCATATAGAAGTGACTGATATCTGTAGCTCAGTGAATTTTCTCGTATATTTTAGTTCTTCTTACCCTTCTTCGCAAATCTAATTGCAATTCTCAGCATAGTTGTAATAAATCAAGTATGAGCCAATCGAAAATTTTGTTAGTTCGAACCAGGCATTTGGGGTACCACTCTATGTACCATAACTTCAATCTATAATCTGTAAATATATAACCAAATATTGGTTGTTGTTACAATAAAATATTCTCTCCTAAATACTCGTAGACAATTCACTTCACAGTGATATCATTGCGGCAAATGTGTCTAATTCATCCTTAAGAAGTAATTGTATACGAAAACATAATAAAGCTTCGTCAAAAGTGGGTCCGACCTGGAATGTGACGTTATGATTTTATTTCACCGGAAAAGGTAAAATGTTTTGAAATATTAAGAGTAACTTTGAGTGTGTCAAGTGTGATTTATGAAAGAATGATATACTGTATTAATATTTATATGAAAGTATTGAGTGTTGCAAATGATACTATAAAAGTGTGATATTATTACTATTAATAGGTATATTTACGTATTCCTATAAAAGTAACAAGTGTGGTCAATGTTATAATAAAAGTAATAAATATGATAAAAGTAAGTGCAACATGTGATAACTATTTCTATAAAAGTAGCATATATGATAAATGTTACTGGAAAGAGCGATAAGTGTTATTACAAAAATGGCATGTGCGATAAACGTATTTTAGTGGTTTCCCTGGCGATCGTCGTGAAATCCTAGGAATACTTCACATTGTGAATAGCCATATAATCTACATTTGGAGCGGGCACAATTTGACAAATGCTGAACAATTATGTTGAATTATAATTCTACAAGTTTAAATCCGTGTTCACAAAGTGATTCATAACATAATGTGAACTATTATAAAGACTACATATGCATATGTAGTTTTAAATACTGTTCTATAAGATATTCATTCAAATGTTGATTAGAATATCAATGACAAAAATTTTAAGGCTGCTGTGATTTTTTAGACACAAAAACATTGTAAGTCAGTCCTCACTATTAAAATATTGCTGTCGAAATTGTTTGATATTGATAAAAATATATATACATGCCTGATTTCGTGTATCGTTAAGGCCCTGGAGAGAGATGTGCGTGGTGTGTAGTGAATAAAGTTATGAACCAAGTGCATTAACCCACATAACTATTTTGCGAAACACATTTTTTATATTATTCAGTCGCGAACGATGGACCAAAATGTTTTCATTGCAATTCGAATAGCGCAAACGTGATTGTTATTGATCATGAATAACGGATGATTTCTTAAATTTTTGGCTGCCATGTTTTTTTTTAAATTTCAGTGCCAGAAATTTTAATATGGATAAATGTTACACTTTATATTATATCATGTGAAAGTCACCCAGATATTTAAAAATTTTATCACTGATCATACTGAAAGCCTGATGCGAGTTTGGGAAATGATCCATTTGAAGTAATTACGTGTTAGATCATTTGTAAATTACAGTATCAAATGATAAAATATTGCAGCTATTGTTGATAAAATAACATGTGAACATAACTTAGTGTTCGAGTTGACGTTAGCGACAGAAAAATAAAAAAAAATGTTTTTTTTTTCCGATGACATATATATTATAAATGTCAGAAGTGAACAATAGCAAGAGGAAGTCCGACGGAACTGGTTGAATAAGCATTCTCTACTCGTATGAAAGAATTTCCTACTGAATTAACGTTTACTGGGACGTAATGTGAAAACATCCCATGAAGTGTTATTTTTAAACTGCTCAAAGGTTGCAGCTGATTTCCAAGATAAATAAACAGTAAATAGGGAAAAGATGTGAAGTATTTATGGAATCCGAGTAACCTCTTATTGCCTTTTACCACCTACAAAATTTTAAATTTGCAGCGTAATATAATTCATCAAATATCGTTATACATCCATTACAGTATTAATTCTGATAATAAGGTAAACGGCTATAATACTGACATAGGCACTATTACTGACATATATTGTA
>JAGVSQ010003923.1:0-20469 GCA_022683975.1 Rhyacophila evoluta
ACTTCTCTTTTGGAGTGGATATCTTCACACTGTGTAGATTCATATGCTCCATGTTAGGAGCGAATATGGTTTAAAAAAAATTAAGCTTTGCTCGGGACCATAAAAAAAAACGTTATACTAGATTTTTTTTTATTTCGGTATTCGTTATAAAGAGATTTGATCTGTATATATATTAAGACTGCGGAATAGAACGTGCTGATTTAACTGCTTAATAATTGCCGCGTTTATTAAATAGGACTATGAAAACAGCCGCCTCTGCGACAAACTCGATTGTAATTCATTAAAAATGTACATGTGAGAGCCGTGTTTCTTATAATTTAAATTTACTACCACATGGGGAATTGCCAGCTTTAAACGATGACACTTATAACTTTTTTCGACAAAAAATCGACACTGCCGTTTGTATCCACATATATAAATATAAAATGTAAGTCACCTTTCGTGAGTCGATCGATATACAAAGTAACACGCGCAACACTATGTTAGGCTCGCATATTGATTCTGAAACATTTATGATATTTGAAATAGTCTCCTGTACCATTTTCATATACACATTGTATTCATTCACAAAATTTAAATAAATATTGTCTTAAAAGAATACCAAAATTCCATCAATAAATAATATATCCTACGAATAAATAGATGTTTTACTCATAACAAAAAATAATATAAAACAACTATGAGTTTACACTTTAGTTAATGTTCATATAAGTTTGGTATCATTAATGGAGTTATGTATCTCCAATCCAGTTTTTCTGGCGAATGATCGACAATCACCCTCGATACGACAAAGTAGGACGCATCCTATACTAATTTGATTCTTAAATACATTTTGGTATTTGGCAAAAAGATATTAAATCGAAATACAATATTAACTGATTTAAAAAAATACATTTACAACAATAAGATCTCGTTTTATTAAATTATATATCATTTTTATAATATTTTGACAGTGTTTCAATTGACGAAACAGACCAGCTCCAGTCCAGACTAAGCCATCGCTTATTTTCGTCATATACCGAAAATAATCCCTGCTATAATTTTAAAGGATGGTTTTAATATAATAATATGAGCTCTGTTATTATAGAAGTTAATGTTTTTACTGTTCTACTATTGAATAAATAAGAAAAATAGATTACTTTAGCATCGATTTGTATAATAATTTCCTTTCAAATGAGAATATAAGACTTTGTATTGTATTTTTAGATTTTTGCCGAACACGTGTAACCCCTACTTTGAAAATAAGCTCTAGTACGTTTACTGGATGCAAAATTATTATAAAACCGAGTCTTCTATTCGAGGAAACACGGTATTTTCGTTAATATTCATACTTCTCTACAATAATTAGAACTGAAGTTTTATTAATTTTCTATTGCTAAATGTAAATGAAACTTCACTAGTAAAATACTTGTATGAGATTAATAACGTCATTTGAGAGTGTTTCCATATATCGATTGAAATAGAAAAACATTTGAAATCGACCAGTGCGACACGGTTTCTAATGTTTTGAAGGGCAAACTTAAAAGATAAAAAATTCGCGGCATCTTACGACAAGCGAGAAGCTTTGCTAAGCTTTTAGTAACGGCGTTTAGTTAGAATAAAAGACGTGCCTACTAAAGTGCACGCCCACTAAGGTCAACGAATATCGATATTTGTTCCACGTTCTATACACCACGATATGCGGCTGCGAAGCTGCTATAGAGATGTGATGAGTAATGATGGGGGAAACAAGTAATCAAAATATGCTAATATTAACTATAAATCATTTTTAACTTTGATTAAAAATAAGTGTTGAATAACTAACGGTTAAATTAATTTAAAATCAGATTTGATTCGTTTTGCTAATAAATATTCCATTTGCGACAAGACTTTTCTAAAGTTAATATTAATCAACTGTTTTTGAATTTATTTTTACATATAAAACTCTAATTCAATTAACAGAGCTTAATAAATGGTTTGATTGGTAATTAAACAAGAAAGTACAATCAAACATCAAAATCTTAAACAATATAAAATCAAATGTCTTTCAAAATATAGTGTAAGACACAAGATAAGTCTTAGAGAGTAAAGATGCACACCATCCACCCGCCCAGTCCTTAAGCCTGGTCTTAATCAGGCGTATCCCGGAGATCTGATATCTAGAAACGATCTACTTTATGGATTTTCCTAAGAGTAAGCCTCTTCTCTACTCAGTTTGAATTTTTGCCTACAACGATGCATACATGGACATTTAAAAATCTCAATTAATTTGAAATATACTCATTACAGTCTAGTTACAAATGTATCTAATACATATTGTAAGTATTGTTTGCATGGAGATAAAGTAGCCATCTACTCGTACATTTATTTTTACGTTTATTTGTCTTTAATAACAAATCAAAAACGATAAGAGACTGAAACGAATGTTTAATAAAAGCTGTACCACTCGCCTGTAAAATCCGTGCTATGGCCACCTCTGGTAGTTGTCCCAAAATGAGATGACATTCAAAATTTTCCGACATTTTCCCCCAAAAATTTTCCACCATTTTTAAAGTGACTACACGTTGTTCGAATGTGCACCTTTCCATAATTTAATCTCAACGTTTACTAATGATAACAAATAAAAATGTGTACTCATTTTGGGACACCGTATAAGTTCATTATTTTATTTTTTGTTAGTAAGAAACGTTATGCACTAATACTTATTGCAAATAACTAAGGATCGTGATCGCTTGTAAGGCATACGCGCAGGTGTTTTCATCTAATGAGAAAGGCGCCATATCTACATACCATCCGACGGGCGTGGGTTCAATTCCCACCAAAAGTGAGAAGCATCATTAACACTCTCCATATACCACACACGGAGGCTATTATTAACTTTAGCGACGTTTTCAAATGATTTAACATTTGAAAGCAAATTTTTATAAAATGCAGATTAAATAATAATGCTTTAAAAAATCAATTCAAATAGATATTATAGTTTTATGAAAAGGTAAATTATGAGTACAAAATGTTTTTCTTATCTTTTATTGGTCATTTAACATTTAAGCCCCGAAAATAAACACCTTATAATTTTCCCTAAAAAAATAAAGTCCCATGAGAGAGAAGAAAATAAAAATATACTATTACTCGCAATGTGGTGTCAGTAATGATTAAATATAGCACCTATAAAAACGTGCGACTGTTGGATTCGAGCCCCCAATCTCCAGATCCAAATTGCGCATGCTAACTTCTCGGAGACGTATTAAAAATAGATTATTTATATCATGTTTTCTCCAAACTTGGGGAAATCGACTGTTGAAAGGAAAAAAAGACGTAACCCTAAGTTTTTTCAAAACAGCTTTTTTCGATAATCACAATGTTTACAAATACAATACTTTCTAACAAAAAGGCAGAAGTTGCAAATACCAAATTTAAAAAAAAAGGATGGCATGAGAAATTTTTGATCAGTAAAAGTGGTATCAACAGTGTGAAAATTACCGCTCCAGAAATGTGGCATTTAGATCTCCGCATTATTAAGACTTATTTTGACAGTGTTTTTCTGTAAAATATTACATAACATTATTTAAACGTTAAATCATTAGCTAGTTACAACTTAAAATAAATAAGTTACAAAAACATTGGCTAATTAGTAATATGTATTGAAGATGAATGTTTTAATGCAGAAAAAATGGTTTAAGTATAAACGAGTCAGCAGTATACGCACAAGTATTTTTTTACATGCTCGCTTCATACGTTTCAATAAGAAGAAAAATGGTTTTTAAAGAGATTTACGACTTTTCAGTTCACACGCAATATTAGAATTCTTTAAAATTCTAGTTGTGAAAAATACGAGATGGAGAAATAAACAATTTATTGCTTTTCATTATTTTAAATACAGTTCCAACAAACTGTCAGTGGTTTTTTTTTACAGTCACGATTTTATTTACGCCGATTGTAATGTGTGCTCTTATAAATATATTTAATTTACAGTCCAAATTTACAGAAGTTGTCTCATATTATAATAGAAGTGTTACGTACTAAAACTATGGAATTTATTTATACTAGTGTAATTATAAAAATTTGTCTCCACGGTAGCGTAGTTGGTAGCGTGCGCGCCAAACGATCCTGGGAATGCGGATTCGAATCCCCATCTGTCGGATTTTAAAAAATCGAAAAATGCAGGACTGTTTGCCCATTGGGTTGAGTAATTGTCTGACAGTCAATTCTCGTGAACAATAATCTGTCAAGACGTATTCACATTGCGGAGATCCATATACTCCTCTTTCGGAGTGGATATCTTCACACTGTGTAGATACGTATGCTCCAACTTGGGAGCGAACATGGTATAAATATATATATATATATATATATAATTACTTTTCGTTTTTGATAAAGCAGTATCTCGTATACCACACAGCAAAAATAATAGGAAATATCTCATTGAATCAAATTCCGTATTAATTTCAAATTTTAACAATTTGCCGTGGCGAGTGGCGGACTTGATGTACAAAAATATACCGGTATGTATAATCGCTAATGGAAAAACAATAACACGTATACCCCATACCAAGAAAATACAACAGATGAAAAGAACTCTCTATGCTCAATAGGATTAAATCAAATTCCATATTTTTATTATGTCGACATTCAAAAATTTTAGTTAATTTAATATAAAGCTACAGAAAAATAATATGGAATTTGATGAAATATAATAAGAAAGAACAGTTTAAAATTTGCATCGGTTGTATACGAGGTATTGCTCTGTTATGAGCGTTTTACTAGTCCAAAAGAAAAACATTTTATATCGAGTCTTTATTAGTTACAATGTTAAATTCTCGAAATAAAAAGTGAAATCGAACTCAACACACAGCTTACTCAATTTATAAAAAACCATGAGTTGCTAACCTCTATGCTACTGGGGAGACTGTTTTTATTTATATGTAATTAAATGACATTCTTTTTATCTCTTGAACATTTGGCGGTTGGTCTATTCGACAAATCAATCCTAAAGCGACGACATGTCGATTTTCAGGCATTGGAAGGATTGAGATTAATTAATTGATTTCAGGATAAAAAACCTCGAGAAGTTCAAATAAGAATTATTTTACAAATATAAAATAGTTTTATGAAATTCATTATGCAAATATTTGCTCTTAGAGATTATTCAACTCTATGTTTGTATTGTGATGGATAAATATTTCTTGGAAATCTTCGTTGGTGGCGACTCAACTATAAAATCAACAATAATATCGACAAATAATTAGGGCAGTTGCATTTTATGAACTTAAATAAACATAAATTCTTACCAACAGACTAATTGTGTTACGAATTCTTAGCAGCCATATTTAACGTGTGGCCCGCTGGCCATATAAGATGCAAATCACTCGTAATCAGGTAAATATTTTTTTGAAATTCTGAAAATCTATATACGAGTGTGCAGTGTAGAGAATTTTTTTTGTTTTTTGTAAAAGTGAGTTGAAGACGTTAAAGTGCATGTTTATGCAGTTGCAGTTTGCAGTTTATTGGTAGAGTTAAAAATAAAAGAAATTAAAATTAAAATAACTCGCTTTTCATTACATAATCAGCTGGTCACCATGATAAAACTATGATCACGATTGAATCAAACATTTCAGTAATAAAAGTTTTAGAATGAAAATAAAATGATCAAACCGCTCATTGCTTCCGAGCAACGATTCCCAACATGGTTCATATTGAACTTTAGACTGACGAAATATCATAACCAAGCAGGGTATTTTTATTAAAATTAAAATTATTTAGATAGAAAACGTAATCTTGAATGTTGAAAATTAAAAAAAATAATAACGCATGTTTTAATATAGTAGACATTTTGATTTAAGCAGTGGCAACGATAATATCTTATATGTGCACTATTTGACTATCCCAAAATAATCAAAATTTGCTGAAGCTATTACAAAACCAAATAGTTCTTAAAACAATGTATATAAATGACCTGTTTTATACTAAAGCTTTATTATAAGGCTATGTAGATGCTTATTTTATCAAACGTTTATCATTATTTTTTTTAAGTTCTCTATAAAGGGACAAGTTTTGGACATTATATTTGACACAAATTAAAAAAAGGTTAGAAGCCGCTGTCTTGCTGTATAACAGAATCAGCGTAATATAAAAAATACGTATATAAATGAACGTTCGCAATGAAAGCAAATATGTCGATAATTCAATTAACTAAATATGAGATTTTATTTTTGGTTACTCGGTAGTAAAAGTTTTAATTAAATTATATGAACTTTAAAATTCATGTGCTACGCGCGGCCTACCTTTCAAATGAAAATATCGGTGAAGAAAAAAATATATAATAAGTTATAAGTGCTGCATTTTTTGATTAATAGCAGTATCTACTGTAGTAAAATTTGGTATTGCTAATAAATCAAAAGCGAATGTGCAAACTTTTTGCGTAATCATTATTGAAAAAAGTAATATTTCGATGCATAATAAATAGTTACGCTATTGATACTTTTAAGACACGGTTAATACTGTTGTAGAATATTTCAATACATATCGGGATTATAACATCGATGCCCAGGCCCGATGCCTTAACCGTTAAATTGAGCAGTTGTGCTGTAAAAACCACTATGGATGTTTACTGACCAAGCCTCTACAATGGTTTTTGCAACTCAACGATTCAATCGTATGAAATCAATTGTTGTAAAAAATAATCTTTCAAGACGTGTCTTCACATTGCGGAGTACATATACTGCAAGATCGATGTTGATGACATTAAAATATTTTACATTCAATGTAATAACACCAATTACACAAAGGCAGGATCAGTCCCGCTGTCAGTACTCATTTAAATCGTCTCTGCGAGAAAACCATAGTATGCCATTATTTTATGATATAACGAACAAAATATATGTAGAAAAGTGAACATGATATTGGAAAATGGTTGAACGAATTTTTTTAATCACCAAGTGTAGATATTGATTTGTAAAAGTTCTGTAGGACAATATAGAATAATGCTAAAGAAGAAGCTGCCGAAGAAAATGATTTACAGTGGTTAAAAGTCGATGAAAGTGATTCTAATACATCACGTCATTATTGAAAGTGAAATAGCGGATGAAGTTATATTATAGTCTTGAAAAATTAGAGTGGAAGTAAAGATAGTGTCTAGGAAGAAACAACCTTCCCAAAAATAAATTTATCAGTGATAAAATCGCATTTGGACAATCTCATAAAATGTATTAACTATTGGTCAAATAATAAAAATGTATAATCTATATAAAATATATATTTAAAGGTGAATGTTTGTATGCTTGTTAGTTCGCTATGCATTCGGACAGAGTACGAGTCAATGAGGCCAAACTTTCCAGGAATACTCATCTCATCCAGGAGAAGGTCGTGGAAAATTACAAGTCTTTCCCCCTCCCAAAAGACCTTCTTCGGTTTCGTCACACATGTAATATTATGGTTAGTATATTATATACGAGTATATACATATATAATATACAAATAAAAATCGATTCCTTTCTTCAATCTTCAATGGCTTTGTATTGCTCGGTTTATTAACGTTCGGCTTTAACCCACACTCTATATCGAGAAACTACTACATTACTTAAGTCTTGTAACCGAAATATAAATATGAAATTGCACGCTTTACGCATGACATACGGGAAGAAGTTGTGGTGGAGTAATAATAATAATGGTAACAAAGGTTGAGTGTGTCACAACGACATGAGGCGTGTGCGACATAACGCCGGTCGATCGTCTACGCACGTCCGCGGTCGTAAAAGGGTTAGTCGTTTTGATTACGTCCGTGATACTACAGTATGCGCACATTATTTTAACTGTTTTTTTTTCACATTTAATACAAGAGTAAAGAGACTGCGGATCGCGGTCCAGGTGTAACTTCACATAATAATTATATTCCTATTTCATTCATATTTTCATACGAATTTTCATTCGTATTTCCTTAAATAAAATATACAAACTTCAAAAAGTATTCACATAAGAATTTACTTTTTCTTTTTTTTATATTGCAATACCGTTATTAAAATGAACATTTTTTAAAACTTTAATTTAGCTTCATTTGATAGTTAGTTCGGAAGTTTGTCAATTTTTATTTCAGACTCTAAATAATTTATCCTAAAAATCTTAAAGATAATTAGCAGCACGATATTGTAATCCACGGCTGGTTTCCGGAAACATCTTCTCTTTAATATCCGCTTCCTAAATAAATGATACGGATACCATTATAAGCCTCGAATAATTCAAGAATCTCAGCATTAGCCGTACACCGGTAAACTCCAAACCAATCTGATGGAAAATGGATCACACGTATAAAAATTTCCTCCAACGCCAAATGAATGCGTCATATCTTAACAGATGATATGAATGGGCAACATAAGAAATATAAAACTGTATTTAATAGTTGGTATTATTATTTTAAATAAGTTTATATTGTCAAAATTAAAATAGGGTTTGTATATTTTGTGCAGTTTTTTTAATCACAGCCAAAAGTTATTTAAAATAAAACCGAGGCGGTATTTCGAAGAGTTGTTACTGAGAAAATTTACCTTACGATACTAATAATACGATTTCAACAAGGACACAGATAATTACTTGAAAATTTCTCATGTAATATTATAAAATCGATGTTAGTAGAAACAATTCTGAAAATTATCGAAAATAGAACGGAATGCGCCGATAAATTTGTATCTAGCTCAACTTAGTGTTTGTAAATAAAAATAATATATGAGTATTGTTTCTCAAAAGTTATGAGTTAAAGAAACGATTTGGTTTTGTTTATGTTCTACTATACCTGACTCATGGTGGATATCCTCCACGCAATTCCGTGTAAAAATATATACCATTAAAAATAAGCGCTTTATAAGTTTCTTATATAAAATTCAATGAATATAAAAAAAAATTAATGATTGGTTATTGTATGAAAATATACCTCGTATTATTCACAATCAGACAATTATCATTGACAAACCCGTTTACGCTCATTCACTTTTATCACTTAGATATCCAGAGCCTGTATAATATGTCGTTTAAAATTTTCGGGTTTATTGGATTTAAACAAATTTAAGTCGTATATAAAAAGAGTACGGTGTATAAGTTAAGTACGCAGTAATTTCTTGGTAGACCGTGTTAATGATTAAAAAATCAGAAGATGGCCGTCGTTGACAGCCCCTGCGTCCAATGTAAAAGAATTGTGCATTTAATAAATATAGCGAAACAGGTTGACAGTCGAGTAAACGGTGACTTTAGTTTCTAGAATAATCGAAGAAAAAACTTTCGACCTGAAGCACATTGCGATTGTTGTATCTCGTGTCATCTCGTGATGAATTTACACCGTTATACTAAACGATAGACAGCGATGTGTATATATTTTTGTAAATGGTCAACAATACAATATTCCAGCCAAAGAAAGTCATCACATGACGACCGATTAAAGGGTACATGATAAAGTGGTGAAAGATCGCAATACGGGGGACAAATCAGCAGTTTAATGATTATAGAAGGCCCCTAAAATGAGCTAACGCTTAAAATCGATCGTGTATCTTTTCATAATTTAATCTCAACGTTTTAATTTTAAATAAATATACTAATTTACGAGATGTACAGTGAAGAAATCAACTGTGCCTGATCTAAATTTACAAACGATCCGTCAATATAATTTCTTTAGATATTGCAAATCGATACGATCCACATATCTCGGAGAGAACATTGTGTGCATGTATTTATTAAAACATATCTGCTCTAAATGTATCTTCATAATGTAAGCGACATACTCAATCTGACAGGTTGCTTTTCACGAAAATCGGTCGACAAACAATCGTTGAATTCGCAAGAAATTCATGCCTTCATTTTGTTTTATTTTAAATATTTTATACTAAGATCTGAACTCGCGACCTCCAATGTCAATCGTTTCAGAAACACGTGCGCTTGGCAGCTTGTTCACCGAAACGACGATGAATAATTTTAGCAGACAATGTCCTCATCTTGATAAATTCATTATTAAATAATTATCACCATGTGTATGGTACGTGAAAATTTAACAGTATTCAGCCAAGAATTTATCGTTTATTCTAATAATTTAAGAGATCTCGCCTTCTGGTAGTGCTCCAACCCAATGTGTCGGTTGAAAGTCATGCGGTTTTTAGTCCATACCTCAAACCGGTCTACAACTGCAACTCGTATTCTACAATAGAAAATGGTAAAAAAATCGATATTTTATGTTAAGAGGTAACATAGCTTAGAATATGAATCATGTAGACTCTAGTGCAGCGATTCTCAACTGGGCTCTATATGAGAGGAGGCACAAAAATTACTTTCTGAGGAGGCATACCAAACTCTAGAGGAATGACAGACAATATACATTATGCGAACTAATGAGTAAGAAAGTAGAAATTACGAACAAAAAAATCTGGACTGATGTACGAAAGTAGAAATCTCAAAATAGGGCGAAACCTTAAAACAAGAGGAAGGCACAATTTTTTTAAACTCATAACGAGGCCACAGCTCAAAAAGGTTGAAAGCCGTTATTTTAGTGGACGCCAAATAAAGTCTTCCGAAACTACTCATAACACATTTCTGGGACTTTGGGAGCGCATTTCGTTAATTACGCCACGTTATACACCTGGTGATTGGTGTAGACACATGGCCAGTGGTGGAGGGAAAGCAACAAGGTCTAAGTCCGAGTTTAAATAAATGACTGCGATGCTGTTAAGCAGTGATTGTCAGTTATTATCAGTGTTACGTCAATTAATTCGAACAATTTTTGTTATTTATGTATTCACCAAGCGTAAATTAATGCCATTATTGCCAACAAATCAATTACATCACGATAAAATAAAACGTACATTTCAAACAATATTGCACTCACTCTTTCGGAATTCGTCATAACCTAACCAACAGCATTGCAAATAGAGAATTCAAATATGCGCTAATCGTGATTTTGGTTTCACAGTTTTTTTGTGTCCATACATTAAATGTTGCACATTAATATTGTTTTTGCAATAGTTTCAAACGAATACTAGTAATTTCGATTGTTTTATTTCTTAGTTTTCACGACATGTTCTTGATATATATTATATCGACTGAGAAAAACGAAAAGGACGCAGCCCAGGTAGAACAAATTTCACATGAGGCATGAAAAATTGATATATAATGATTTTGAAGCAATTTAAATGTCAAAATATTAAAAATAAACAACCTTGAAATGCACGTAGGCTAGTGTATTATTTACACAAATTCGTATTAATTTTATGTCACTAGAAAAACCGATAGAATTGATGTGGTGGAAGTTCTTTTTCCTGGTCACAAATTTTACATGCCATCCTTTTTCAAACTTAAAAATTAAATTTTGGCATTTGCAGCTTTCATCTTTTTGATAAAACGTGTTATATGTTGTACACATTGCGATGTGTGAAAAACAGCTATTCTGGACAACTGAGGGTTACGTTCTTTTTCCTTTACAGAGTCAGGAGATATATATATCGTAAAAATGAAATAAATAATACTGTATACAAAAGTTCTTGAATTAAAGGTTGGATGAGTTGATTGAGTACGCGCGCTTCGAAAGCGAGGTCGTGAGTTAAAATCTTGCAACTGCATACAAGCTCAAATATATCAAGAATGCAGATTTGAAACCCAATAAATTCAATGATAAGTTGATAATAAATAGTGTCAGAGACAATTTAATTGATCTATAAAGAAAAGTATTTGAATTGCCTTTGGTAAAAATATGTACGTTTATTAAAAACAATTATAAAAACATTCAGTTATAAGTCATTGGTCTCCCCGGTAGTCCAAAGGTTAGCAAGCGCGCCACTCATCCAGGAAAAATTGTCGTTAAAAATAATCTGTCTTTATATTGTCCACACACTTCAAAATAGTAACGGACGTCTTCAAAGTGTGCAGACCCAAATGCTTTTTTAGCTAAAAATGACATAATAATGCTATCTTATTGCATCATGCTATTATACGTGTCCCGTACTAATTTGACAGCTTAAAGTCACTTAAATATATTGAAAAACTTCCCATGAAAATTTTACAATTACATATGGCTTTGAGAACACTGTAAAATATGATATATAACTCCGCTATTTTGTATTTCGGTCTACTGAAAACAAAAGAAAGCTGTTGTTCGCTAGACGCTCTACAAATGAATCGTTTATGATGTGTTTTTTATATCAAAATAACCACAAAAATAAAGAGCAAAACAATTAGTTTTTACACTTGTAAATTTTAAAAAAAAGAGGAAATTTCCCCTGCAGTCATCGGTATATTTAATAACAATGCAGTATTTTTTTATTGAATAAAACTATAAATGGTATATTTGTCGCTAGGATTTTACGTATTTTAAAAACATCGTAGGAGCCAATTGGTTTATTTGACAGTTGTGTTGATGTAATTGATTTGTTTATTGTTTGACAAAGCAATTGCTAAAATATCAATCTTTCTCCGAGTGAAATAACAATAAGTTGGGTATTATAAAAGGTTTGTTACGTGGCCCAGCATGGTGCCGAATCTTCTCAGGTGTACAATCGAATGGGCACTTGGGCACACACATTGACAGCATTCACTTAATTTACACATTCTTCCACACAAAACGACTCATAGCACAGTCGTATTGGAGATAATAAAAAAAACCGAACAAGACGCTACGACAAAACCAGTTCCTTGTAAAATCAACTCTTGAGATAACTGAATGAACGCAGTGCCTCACACCAGTTACTGGGGGTCAGTCGTGATCAACCTTTTTGGCACCCATTATGTAATGGATAATACCTTTTAAAATAAATGCAGCTTTTTAACTATTTAACGGGATGTTTTCAATCTAATTATTTACTAAAAAAAATCAAATCTATAGGCAGTGGTGCGCCGTGAGTAGGAGGCATCCTTATACAAAAAACGAGAAAATGCATAAATATTTGTCATGTTTAACTTTTTAGCGGTTTTCTAAATATATTATACTTTGTGATGTACTTGTTTTAAGATTACAATTAGCATTGCACGCAGCGAATTTTGCTGAATTTATTTAATTTTTCTTTAAAATACGCCCATCATATTCACACGCCCTTATGCGATGCACAATCTCCACACTAACACACCTGTCTTTGGGGTATAACGAAATGTTTCGTCATTTTAGTATTCACCATGATCGTGACAATATATCTTATAAAAAATGACTAACTGTAAATACATGTTATGAATTATAAAATAAAAAAAATTATTCGGTTACTTAGCCACAGATTATAAAATTAATACCAACATTTTTTTTTATCGTTACGTGAAGGACCAAAATTGATTGCACTTTTATTAGTTCACATCATAAAGATCTCACGATCTCCTACAAATATATGGTGAGACATGGTTGGAAAATAATAAGTTCGCTAATAAATATGCCCACCATCCACCCGCCACGTCCTTAGACCCGGACGTATATACTTGACTAGGCGTATATAAGGGCTCTGATATCGAAGTGGAAGTGATCGCATTTATTCGCCAGGAGTATCTAAGGAATAAATACAAATTATTCAAGGCTTTGTGGTGGTAAAGTTTTCGAGTCTACTGAAGGTAATACACATATATAATATATGTCTTTTAGATATATTAAATATAAGGGATTTAAATTTTACTAAGCAATTGTGTGACATAACGCTCGCCATATGACGCCGCAAATCTCCGCATGAAGGTGTTCACTGTTAAATCT
This sequence comes from Rhyacophila evoluta, assembly GCA_022683975.1. Classification (NCBI taxonomy): domain Eukaryota; kingdom Metazoa; phylum Arthropoda; class Insecta; order Trichoptera; family Rhyacophilidae; genus Rhyacophila; species Rhyacophila evoluta. The sequence continues at coordinate 13,667 of JAGVSQ010003923.1, forward strand.
AAATTAATCCCGTTAAAATCATAATTGTGCTTAAAATATTGTCATTTAAAATGATGTGCGAATGTTTGTATGTAAATCTATATGCGTTTTTAGCAGTTGTCAAGTTAGTTAAGAGTATCCAGCCAGCCTTGTGTGTAAATAGAATACAAAATGCTGAACGTTATATATATCTTGTTCATATACATATATTAATCGACAAAATAACTTTTATGAATTGAATTAAAACACGTAATAGATATGTAATAGCGATCCACTGAATACGGGTTCGAATCCCCATCTGTCGAATTTTTAAAATCCGAAAATGTAGGACTGGTTGCCCATTAGGTTGGGTAACTGTCTGACAAACAGTTCTCGTAAAAAATAATCTGTCAAGTCATCCTCACATTGCGGAGATCCATTTACTCTTCTTTCGGAGTGGATATCTTCACAATGTGTAGATCCATATGCTCTACGTTGGAAGCGAACATGGTATTAAAAAAATAGATATGTGTGTCGATTATCGATTGATGCTTATTAATATGATTTTTAAAAAATCTTGGTAAATCAATCACGTATAACATATGTTACATCGGTAGATTATGAGAATTTTATTTTAGGATGTACTATGTTTTGGCTCCGTAATCGAGTGGTTGTCGATGACTGCCGTTAAAGGTGATGTGATGTCTGTTCAATGCAAATGGCTCAGCAGGATGATCAGGCCTTTTGTTAAAAAAGGCGATTCATGCCTACGATGGTACACACTGGGATGGAGTTAATTTTTTATTATAATTAATAAATACGATTTCCTTCTTCTTCCATGGTTAAATCTTTAAATCCTTTTTAGTATACCTTTCCTCTCGTATACGAATATATTATTATAAAATATATATTATTACTAATATATATTATGCAATTCAATAACATACATACAGACTATAAATTGAAGAGTGTAGTTTTAATGAACTTATTCCACTATGCCAAAATTTAAGGAGAAGATTATTAACAAGCATTTTTTGAATTGAAGAATCGTATAGCAAGTAATCCAGTAGAAAAAATCAATTTCGAATACATCTTAATCAAAAATAAACATTGAAACAGATGTTTTATGGTTCTTTAAAACATTAAATACTTTTTCAAAATGTCTTCGTTTCAATTTTAATTGGAATTACCCCTCAATTTATGTAGATTTGTCATTTTTATGAGCCTTGCTTAACATCGTATATCTATATTGTACGTGATTGATGATACTGTTATAATTGTTTCAAAGAACAAATATATTGAATTTCTATTTACAATTTAAATATTATAGGTTAAAAATATTCAAGTGTCCCAAAAAAAAGCTTGATTTTTAAATTTACCGACAATTTTTCTCTTTGAAATTGTCACTGTTTTTAGTGTGATTTTTTACAGTTTCTACGCGTTACTCGATTGCGTAGATTTCTATACTATTTAACTTTAACGTTAACCAACAACAGTAGAATAAAATTCTACTCTGGCTGTGACGTAAAAATTTCAATAAAATTTAAACATATGTTGAGACACTAAAATCTATTTATAAAAACTAAAACAGTTATCAACAAATTTTTGAAATCAGTCGTGAGTATCATGCCATATTATTTCCTTAAGCGCGCGATCAATGAAAATCCCCATGAGGAAAATATAATGTACGTCATATAATTGTATTAATGTTATCTGCATTCAAAAAAAATAAACAAATTTGAACGTTTATTCATCTTCGGTCTTGGCAATGTTTTTGATAGTATCAACGTATATGGCTTCATTTGATAGTTGTTTTATGATAACTGATGATTTATAACTGGATTAACTGAAGCTGCAGTTCGGAACCAGGACTTTATTCCGATTTTGCTTATCCAACCTAATATTAATTTAGTAAGCTATTTAAGAAAACCTAGTAAAATTAATATGGTGGAGTCTCTTTTCCTGGTCACAAAAAGAAAAATTTCTACAAAAATTTGGTATTCGTAGCTTAAATTATTTTAATAGAACGTGTATTAAGTTGTATCCTTTGTGTTTACTAAAAAAAATCCATGAGCTACGTTGTTTTTTTTAAGCTTTTATTATTTTCCACACTGGCTCCGCCCGTTTTTCAATGACAGGGATATCTGGCTCTCGAACCCAGTGCACAGACTTTACCATCAAATAGGATTAGTGGTGATTGAGTAGATTGGAGCATTATAAATCGTAATATTCTATAATGTGCGATTATGAAGCACGTATCGCACCATGGAAGCTTATATCATTACACATGCTCCTATTCATAACAATACAATTATTTTAATACTTTACGTTGTCGATTTTTATAGGAAAACCATCATAACATTGACAATATAAATAGGATTTTTACATGAAAAAAAACTTATACATAACGTCCGATTTTATGAATTTTCTTCTTATGATCACTTTAAAATGCTTACTAAATTAGTACATCGGAAGCCAGTTATAACGCGGAGGGTAATTAACCCTCGTTATATGAAAACCACGGTATAAAGAAATTGTTCAAAATTGTGATTTTTTTCATGTACTCGTATGTAATGTAATGTTTTCGTACCTGTCCGTGAATCTTCTCGTCATGGTTTTAGTCCGATTCATTTGAGTAATATCAAAATGGGACATACCCTATCTAAAAATATGTTATTTTTCATTTATTATTATTATTAATGTATATAAAACTCAATATACTATGTATATAAAAAAGTAAATAATTATGAGGTTTGGAGGTACAGAATCCCATGAAATAAATTAAATCCAAGATATCAATTTAGTAAATATCGAAGATAATCATTGAAAAACCACGTTTTTCGTTGATGGTTTGGGTTCCATTTTGATATCATATTATACTAACGTTCTTATTTTTACTAAATATTTTTTTTAAACTTTACCGGAGTCCTTGATCCATGGGATATTGTTATAATACACATTTTAATAATGTTATTTTAATATGACTCTCATATAGTATTCCAAGCTATATACTACCGTGGAAGTAAACAGTTAAAATAGTACATAATTATATCAATAAACAGACATTCTACTGAGAAATAATAAGAGAATGCATGTAAATATTAATACATTTACTAAAAATTGTCTTGGTAATTACTTTTAAATATACAAAATGTCGTCGCTTGATAGCCTATGGTGCTTTTCTTTAGTAAACTAATACCAGTCTATCAAAAGGGTGACATGTCATTCCGACGCGTGCCATTGTGTGAACGCTAAACAAATCGTCGCCATATTTTTAATTATTTTATTTTCACCAACAAAACTTAACCTATTCAGACTAGACTTGCTTATTTGACTATGGATATTTCATTGGGTAAAGTATCTATTGAGCGAGGGCGCTGCTATGCTAACTTTGACAGTTTCGTATTAGTTTTTAATATCGGCGAATTTAATTCCAAATTCGGCCGCTAGACAATTGTATCTATAAAAAATTTTAAGGCAATAATCAACAAAATCATCAATTTTAGATAATACTGTAAACAGCCTTTGATGAGATGGGCTCTGTTCAAGAGGATGGAGAGGCTGAATCTAAGTAAGTGGAAAGAGGAAGATCTGGACATAAATACCCCAAGGATGATCATGCAGTCTTGATCAGTCATCATCAATATTTCTAAAAATATTAATCTATTAAATGGTTTTATGTCAATATAATCCTGGTTTAAAAGGACAATAAAACTTTAAATTCTATCAATACACGAATCATACACATAGAGTTTGTACCAAGTGAGGCCTCGGTAGGCTGCACTTCTAGAACTTATGACATATTCTATTCGTAATTGTATGGTATACTTCATAATAAATAGTCTATAAGCCCCACAAATTATTAATAAAAATAAATATGTAATAAGTTTTAGTATCTATCTAAGGTTTTTATTAAACTGATATGATAGTTGGTATGCTAAATATCTTAGTTTCAATAATTTTAAATAAACAAAATTATATTCTCTATAATAATTATTACGTCCTGGTTTTTTATTTAGTATTATTGTGTTAACATAATATACAAGATATTTTTGATAACCGTATTTACATCCACATTTTTTTGTTTTATAGTATATCAAAATTGAATCTATTTTACTATTTTTACGTTTGCTATGATAAATTAACCACAATATTTTTTTGTCTATTTTCATGAAAAAAATAATTCACAATTCTTGAATAGTTTTCAATCTAATATGAAATATAATAAAATACATGTGCGGAAGTATTAGATATAAAATAATATATTGTTAATGAGATAAGTCTACCTTGAAAATATATCGATGCTTCATAGTTATATCACAAGAGTAGAAGAGTCGGACTATCTAAAAAAATATTTCGGAATTTATTTTTTATCTATGGATTCAAAACGCGAACTGTCCGTGTATGAATTACAATCTTGATAAAGTCCAATATTTTCATACAAATCAATGGCCGTGTATTGGTTGATCTCCTGATTTACAAAAGCCTCTCTCGAAATGTAAACTGACTACTGCATAATCCTATTACAGTGGCTACTGTATAGCAGATAGAGATCAGACATTTTTCTTAACCACAAGATGGATGACATCCACAGGCGAGCGAGTCCCTGGGACTCGATTGTAATTTGTCGATTCATGAACCTCAAGTCACTACCGGTCGCACCATATACTTCGAACCTGTTGTTAAAACACTATCCGGCTTACGAACAAATTGTAAAAGGGATACATTTCAAAAATTATTGGCAACATAACAACCATTGTATACGATAGGTTTTATTCTTACCCCTATAATACTGTGTGTGGGTTTCCACAATATAATATCTATACTTGTGTTCATTTTTCTCCATTTCCTTTATATTTCCCTCGCTTGATAATAAGTTGCTACAGAAGTACACAATAATTGAGATAAAACTGTATTAAATATTTTGAACGTTAGGTTTTCATAGTAATATTTTGCAACGTCTAGAATAAAAATATATTTCCAGAACGCACGTGCGCGTGCATATTATTGACTCATTGCATTTGAAGGATTTAAAAATCGTTTTAAAAATAACGCCACGTTACATAAAAGAAAGCGTTAAAGGCTTAGCCTGATCAAACGAAACGAATTTAATGATACTGGCTCCAGACAATACGATTAAGTTTAAGGAATCAAATACATATTATGATGATTTTGAATAGCTTTCTTTTTCCACCAATTATTACGTTACGCCAAGAACATCAAGTAATCTTTAAAATGGCAAGAGAATATCAGGAGCAGTTTTATAAACTCTCGAATGCGTAAATATGCATGATCAACCATACTAGAACTTCTTAATTAAATAAGTCCAAAAAGGAGAAACACATTCTTTATTGTCGCATAATTCTCGTAGAAACCTATCACTTTGATGTTGCTTGATGGAAATAAATAATGGATTGGACGCCAAATTAATGAGTTCACTATACAAGGTAAATTCAAGAAATTCTATCGAGATTACTTTAGGATACGCCTCTCATATAAAGTATATTAGAAAAATCTACCGATTTTAAACATTCTTACATTAAGTCATATAACACGACACGACTGACAATAGTCGATACATAATTTGAACGTTTCTTTGTAGCCTTGCAAATAACAAAATCACGAATATTAAACATATTTGAGGAGGCATTTATGGAGTAGTATTATTATAATACCATAGCATTGTGGAGTTATGGCGTGGTGTTTAAGTAAATTAAAACTGAGAACCGGTTGTTTGACACTTGTAAAATATATCACCGGGAGTCACCCCCCGAAGAATGAGTCGTCAAAACTGCAATGTGTCAAATTAATATCACGAACATGAATGAAATCTTTTTCTGTTGGTCTAAATGAAAGTTGTCAAAACAATCAAAGCCAGACTAAAATACAGAAGATGGAGAAGTTCACGAGAAATATTAATAGTTACCCATTAAGATTTTTATTTATATATTTATCTCCCTTAAGCAAGCTTTTTATTTTTGTTTCTTTTATTTATTTTTGTTTACAATTTATATTGTACTGTTTTAAAATCATTTCAAATCAAATTAACAAACCTCAATTAAAACATTATTTTATGATAATATAAACATTGATTTCGCAGTAGAGCCCCGATATGATTTGAAAAGTTTATTCTATTTTTATAAAACAGTTTGATACTTAGTTATATCATATGGCCTTACTTCAACAGATGGATTTATAAAAAAACCAAATTTTAAAGTTGAGAGTGCTGTTGAACAAAAATACTCTGTATATGGCACAGAATATCTAGAAATAAAACTATTCTTCGGATACTCATACACACGAGTCCCGTATTATAATATTCATGCTATTTCAAACAGAAAATAAACAGTCAATATTTAAAAAATCGTATTAATTATTATTCTAAGTAAATTACAACAATAATAATTAGGTTTTTACTGTTCTTAAAGACGTATAAAAATATATATAACGCAATATATAAAAAAACATTACCCTCTATACTTACGGCACAAATTTTACAGAAGATGAAAAAAATTCTCTCTAATCACAATTGATACATTAAATTCTGTATAACAAATTACGGAATTTGATTTAATGGTATTGGCTTGAGAGAATTCTTTTTAACTCTTATTCCTTTTTCTTTGCTTTATGGTATATGAGGTATTGTTTCTTATGGGCGATATAAGAAAATCGTGTTTGCCAACAACACATCGTATTGCGTTTATTTACATTTACTATTGGCAATAATAAATCGATACAATTTTTTTTTTATACCATGTTCGCTCTCAACGTGGAGCATATGGATCTACATATTGTGAAGATATCCACTCCGAAAGAGAAGTATATGGATCTCCGCAATGTGAAGA
>JAGVSQ010003924.1:0-20468 GCA_022683975.1 Rhyacophila evoluta
TACATGTTGTAATATCACAAATTATAAGTTTAATACATTGACAACACGACATACAATGAATATATTCTATATTGCTCCACTCTGTTTAAATCTATTTTCTTTAACAAAGCTTCGTTGCTTCGTCATGAATGTTGTACTATGTGTATAATCTTGCTTAATCAGATATAGTGACAAAATGAATACGTTTTCTGTATCTTTTATGAGGCTTTTTAGATAAGAGTTACACTGTCACAGTAAAACGATGAGTTTAAATGTATACACATGCATTTTAATTGCGTCGGATTTCCCCTGCTGTTGTAAGACGGTCCTGTATACTGTTCTAATTTTTCATAAATTTTAACTAGATCACTCTAACTAGATTAACTACATTGGAACTTCATTGTGCTCGTATACACTTTAAAATGTTGCTCTTTATTACGAAAATCTTTATGTTTTTATTATCTATTATATTATAAGTGTGAGCCAATTTTCTTCTTATAACATGAGGGGCGTAGAGCCAAATTGAACTTGTTAAACTATGCCAGAATAGTATTCTAGTATTTTAGTACTTTAGTATTTAGTATATATAGAAGAATCATATAGCATGGAAACCAATAGACAAAATCATTTTATAAAATATTGAAAACAAAATATTCATTAAAAAGATACTTTATGATTATTTAATAAACAAAATATTTATATTTAAATTTTGGTGTAGAAGTTGGAACTACCCCCCTCACACATTACATTAAATAATATAATTATCAGCTATCACTATTTCTCTGTATCACCTAATCTCCATCGGTTAATACACATCTCTTCCGATCTTTCAAATTTTCAAGGTCATACAGAAATGATAGCCATTTGCATAACACATCCACTATGTTTTCGTTCTTATTTTGATTTCATAAGAACATGCACTGTGTGGCTTTCTTCCTTTAAATTTAGTCAGCCTAAGTGATTATAATTACATGGAATTTATTAAGCATACTCATAAATTCAGTGTCTCACCAAATCAGTTTGATAAAGGTAAACCAATATGTTATACGTATTAGAAATTTCACAAATTAAGCGACTATAAATTTTTTAATTTTTAAATATTTTTTAATGAATTCTAATGATGCCATAACTATGTAAGAATAATTTTTTTTTGTCGATCTTAATACAATTTTTTTATTTTGATAGTATTTTTTTACATAATGTTTGAAATCCTTGCATTAATGACGAAAAAACATTTACAAATATGTTTTGTCACAGATATTTGGTAAAAATAAAATAGCAGATGACGTAACATACTAATAATTTATAAGTTAAAAAACTCATTAAATAAATAGTTGGGGAAAACATATAGTTTTAATTGCGTGGATTAAGAGATTTACAAAACACTATCATGCTGATGTATTTAAAATTTTGAATATCGTGCCAAAATTTTAACTATTCATATTTATCCATCGAAAATACCTATAAGTTATATTTATATAACAGGTATTTTTACCATAATTCATTTAGGATAAAAGCGAAATTCGTCATGTTTTTTTTATATTATACATATTATAATACATCGTATTCGCTCTCGCCATATGGATCTACATGGTGTGAAGATATCCACTCTAAAAGTAGAGTATATGGATTTTTGTAATGTGAAGACATCTTGACAGATTTTTTTTTCACGAGAATTGTTTGCCACACAATTGCTCAACCCGATGGGTATCCAGTCCTGCATTTTTCTAATTTACTAACCAATAGATGGGAAATCGAACACGCATTTCCCGGATTGCTAGGCACGCACGTTGCCAGCTACACTACCGGAGAGATATAATGATTTCGATTCAATACATACTAACAAATGGGTTAAATGAAAAAAATTGCGTGACACATATTTGATATAATTTGTAGTACTAAGATGTGGCATTTGCAAATGGACTTTATATTGATATATATTAGAAAGAAAATATCACATAGCTCACAGTATTGGGCCGCATCAAAGTTACTGTCGACACATACGTACGATAGTTATAAAAAACACATGTATAGTAATATACAAAGTGCGTTTTGTTTACATCATATTGTACAATACAAAAATTATGTATAATATTAAAAAATCTATATACATTTCAAATATGGTGTATGTAGAAGTGCACTGAGTAAGATGTTGATAATGAAAGTAAAAAAAAATGGTTCCGTATAACAAACGAACTTTGTAGAACACTGTGAATATGGCGATTGGAAACGCAGGAGTTAAAAAACAAACAAAAGATAGACGACCATATTAATGAACGCTAAAATATGTAGTTTTAAATAGATTGTATTGTTTTGTAATCAATTGCGTTCGATGTATATTTTTAAACCTTTTACGCAATGTACGAATTAATCGATTACTGTTGACATAAGTTACATGTCCCATGATAATATTATGAATGAAAATAAGCGGCTCCCGCTATATAGCGATTTCAATATATCAAAATTCATTTATCAGAGGTTTGGCTTAAAACAGGCATATGGAGTTGTAGTTGGAGTCACAGAGTCCTGACCACACCGGACCAAGCATTCTCTTGCAAGCGTTTGATCGTTCCGGTCTGAGGTCCTTAGACGGTGTCGGAGTTAAAAGAAATCGACTCACTCCAAGCTTCTTATATTATTTTCTACCAATTTCATGTAGACTATGAATAGTATAAAAGATTGCCAACATAATATAAATGAAGCAAGCTTTCGACTTTTATATAAAAGTGTTTTCTTTCAAAAATAATGTATTTTTGTAATTATTTTATCAAATGTTTGTAAATTTTTTCAATATATTTTTGTACTTAGTAACTTCTTAATGCACAATATTAATATTGACTTGTTTGTGTACAGATGTATTTAATTTTTTTATGTATACCTATATTATTAGTCAGAGTCAGAGTCAGAGTCAGAGTCAAAATATATGATAAAGCAGAAGTTTGAGTCGGTAAATTTTGAAACGATTCTACAGCCATGCTCTTAAGTACCGTTTACTTAATAAAATAAGTAATATAAGATAATGTATTGTATACTTTCCTTATGTTATATTGTTGACAACAGTTCTTTTGTGTTACAAGATGTCGTACACCACGATTTCTAAAGGCGGAGTGTTTTGTTTAACAGAAAAACTGATAAACCTAACCGTCAGTTTACTTGTAAGTGTTTATGAGTAGGCCAAACGACAAGTGTGTACACATATCGGTAAAGTGATATCACTCGAAATATAAGTATCCATCTCTAAACTCAGTCATATTATCGACTGTAGAAAGGAAAAAGGACGTAACCATTTATTTTCGATAATCGCAATGCCTACAACTTAATACGCGTAATATCAAAAAAAATATAAGCTGCAAATGGTCAATTAGTATTCAATTTAAGCTTCTAAGTTTGAATGAAAGGTGATCTATAAAATTCGCGATCAGATAAAAGGACTTCTACCACATTCAATTTATTGATTTTTCGTAAACAATTCGTTTAATCATTATCAGACTGGATGTCATGCTCGCTTCCAACATGAAGCATATGGATATACACGGGGTGAAAACATCCACTCCGAAAGAGAAGTATATGGATCTCTGCAATGTGAAGACGTCTTGACGGATTATTTTTCACGAGAATTATTTGTCAGACAATTACTCAACGCAATGAGCATCTAGTCCTGCATTTTCAGATTTTTTAAATCTGACAGATGGGGGATCGAATCCGCATTCCCCGGATCGCTATGCGCGCAAGCTACCAACTACGCTACCGAGGAGGCTGGATAAATACAATATTATTTTAAGTCTTAATGCACTTCACAGATTATTTCTAGTCCATTTAATATTTTGATTTGTACCCAAAGTTATTAGAGGTTTATTGCGCCTCATGGGTTTTTTTCTGTGTGGGTTAAGACATTTTTCCTTTCCACAGTTGTTATGATATCTGTACAGAAAAATGTATGTCACATCCGTGTATCGAACCCGCGACATAACCGAAGAACATTGTAAAATTCTCGCATTAAAAAAACCGGTACTCGATATTGACCTTCAAAATAATGTTATAGGTTGAACGAGATGATAACATTTTTGATAATAGACGTGATAAGAAGGTGCAATGTATTTGAAAAAAATAGTCTGCGGTTTTATTGCTAATGTAAAAATGTTATTGAGATTTATCTCAGTCTACCATCTATGTATGTTTTTTTTTATGTGGGTTTATTCGCCTATAAATAAATTGGACCAAGTTTTTAACCGTATATGGCAGTTTTGCCTTCAGGCCTTAAGAGATATGAACGGTTGCTTATGTTGTAAATAACAAGAGGCCTATCACGCCAAATAAGATTATCCCTTTGTATATCAGTTAAACGAGATGTGTTGGGTTACCCCGATTGACTATGGTGACTTGATTTGGACTAGTAGCAATTTCTTTGTTTTTATTGAATTTTCAAAACTTGTTTGCCTGAATTTTATGTTTTTTACTTAATAACTTGTTAACGTAATGACTTTCTTCGAAATGAGAAGATAAAAGAACGGACGATGCAGCCACTTATCACTGACAAAGTGAAGTTGCGACGCTGGACTTGGCCTGATTGATTTTTCTCAATTAAGCAAGAGTAATAAAAATAATTTACCCCTCTTAATTAAAAATATATTTACATATTATATAATTTTTACTTTTTTTCACTTCTAGAATGAAATGTTTTTCATATCATCGTTTATTCTTTTCAACACTCATTGATACCTTTTGTTGATGATCATATGGAACTAGAAAAGTTTTTATATTTTAACGGATCTAATATTATTTCCGGTAGGGTAGTTGACAGCGCGCGCGCCTAGCAATCCGGGGAATGCGAGCTCGAATCCCCATCTGCTAGATTTCAAAAATCCGAAAATGCCCATTGGGTTGAGCAATTGTCTGACAAACAATTCTCGTGAAAAATAATCTGTCAAGACGTCTACACATTGCGGATATCTATATAGTCCTCTTTCGGAGTGGACATCTTCACATGTGTAGATCCATATGCTCCACGTTGGGAGCGAACATGGTATACAAAAAATATTATTTTATTTCTCAACATGAAGCAGTCTCTGCCAAAAATCTCGCGATTGAAAATCTACAAATTCATAGATTTGAGACGAGTTAATGATAAAAAAAATATATCGAATCCAATTCGGATAATTGAAAATTTAAATAAACGAGATGCGGATAATCTGAATAATGAATTAACCAATTTTTAATAATTTTATAATCACTTATAACATTGAATATGTGAGTACTCACCAAGGAATCCCAGATACAAGGAGTGATGAATAATAAAGTATGGCAATTTTACGAGTTTGAAATGCGATATTCATTATTATGTTTTAGTCTGTTACGTAAATATCGACTTTCGCTGTACGGATTTCTTACGAATTCTATTGAAAGCAACAAAGTTATGCTAACATTTCTATTTCGAATGTAGTATAGGAAATACATTACGTTGACGTGAAAACTACAAATCAACGCTAAGTTATATTGTTTCCCAAGAAACCAGATGTTGCGAAGATAAAAATGTTGAGAATTTAAAATATTCACATTTTTTACTGGTCGAATTTAAGAAGCTACTATTTCTATTTAAATAAACTTAACTTAACACCATAAATCTTTCAATAGTTTATACAAATGCTTCTGCAGAGGCGCCAGGTTTAGTGTCCAGAAAATCATGATAATGATGTTAAGAAAGATAAAACTAGGCGATAACCATTATATGAGAGAACAAATAATTTATTTAAAATCACATCATCATAAGCATAACTATGATACAGTATTTGAATGTATTCGTTGATTCAGTGAAAGTAAACGAATTTTATTAGTTTTGACAGAATTACAATACAACTATTTATGACAGAACACGAGTAAAGAGAACATAGAAGTTTTGGTTGAATATTTTTTTGATTTGTATTAAAAAAAATGTTTGAAGAGTGCTAGATTTTTAGTAATTGCGAATATATTGAATATTGCCAAAAACTATTGTATAGACTAAATTGTAAAGACACTGTATTAAATTCACATAATAATATAGAAAAATAATACGAATTATGTAAGTAGATATAAGTAATTTTATAATTTTTCCCCGGTAGCTTAGAGGTTACCGTTCGCATCTAGGAATCCGGGGAATGCGGGTTAAATTCCCACATCTGTCAGATTTATCAAATATAGGATTGGAAGCCCATTGGGTTGAGCAATTGTTTGACAAAAAATTGTCGTGAAAAAATAATCTGTCAATACGTCTTCACATTGCGGAGATCCACATACTCTACTTTCGGAACGGATATCTTTACACTGTGTAGATTCATATGCTCCATTTTAAGACCTAACATGATATAAAAATTATAAATAAATTTCTTTTTTTAGACTGAAATCGTCGTCTTACGTGGAATAAGTGATCATCGTGAATCGACTTCAGAATTCACTGTCAGTTACTAATGGCTTTGCTTTATTCAAAGTCATGATCATAAAATTCCACCGAATATACCACAAAGATCTGACGTTCTTTTAGGATACTGGAATTTCTGCATGCAGGATAAAACTGAATTGAGATCTTCTCAAGGTGTATACAACTTCTTTTATTGCTAGTTTCGGTGTTGATGGATATTTTTAAAAGTCATGCTTCGTCAAAATTTGACGTCGCATAGTATTGCCTGATCTATTCCGCATTTTCAAATATCGGTTATCGAAACATGGGATACAGTTTTTCATGTAGAATTTGGGTCAGATTCTATAAATAATACCGTATTGCTCTATGAAAATATATCTCCTAGGTAGCTGAGAGGTTAGCATGTACGTTTCATAGGCGGATGTTGCGAGATGGATTCCCAATACTGATAAATTGAAAAAATATACATAAATGCTGCATTGGATGCACATTAGGTTGAACAGTTAGAATAGATAGCCATTATTTAGCATGCTAAAGTAAAAAAAATGGAATCAGCAATGTTTGTTGCTTACTAAATAAATATGTTGTACTATTTAATTGTCTGAAGTTCGCTTTATATTAATTCAACTAGGTTCTCGTTAAACATTTTTTTATTTATTAAAGTAAGTCTTGACAATGGAGATCCATATAGGTACCACATTTATGAAATATTCATAAACATTAACTTATTTTTAGATTTAGGTTTATTCGAATAAATACGTGATACATAATTGATTTATTTCTTATACATTTTGCTATAAATATCTTCCTCGCAATTCATCTGTCTGTCACAATATTCATACTAAAAATAATGATGTAGTATCTAAGTAAATGCGAAATGTTTTGCAAGTGAAATAAGAAATCTTGAAATATTTATGCAAAAAAGCTTTCAAGAATGATTGACAGTTTCAATTTATATTGAAGTATAAATGAAATTGATATACTATTATTTATTGACAATACATCTATCTATACACTATATAACACTACTGTAAGGCATCCGATTAAATAAAAGTACGTTGAAAGGAATACATTTTTAGAATGTAAGCGTAAAAAAATATTTGTTTATGTCAAGTTCAAGAGCGTTTTAATATGTTTTCTATGGAGCATAAAAATCAATTCTTCTTGAATAGCGCGAAAGAAGGTTGATTAACATATTGTTATATTTTGTAAAATACAGTCATACATATCTCATAATAACTGATATTACAGACATATTTTTGATTCAATGACTGCCATTTTGGAAATTTCTCATACTGTAATTTATGGCAATTGAAAGTTAAAGTTTGTAACATAATATATTTAATAAGAATAACCCATAACTGTTTAATATTAAAATAAAAAAATCAATAGAATTAAAATTATTAAGCATAGAATCAACATTTCTATTTTTCTTAGTTAAGGTTTTAATGAAGTTATAAGAATTGTACTCGATTCCAAATGAATCGGAAATATACTTTTACAGGCTGAAGACGTATTATTTATAATTCATATCCACTCCCTACTTGAAGCATATGACGATCAAATTGCGTTTCTTGACTCCGACTACATAATATGCATTGTACCTGACAGTTTTTCAGGATGCATGAAATTTTTCTGGTTAGAAGAGTGCTGAGACGAGCAAGAATCAGGCATTCTGGATGCACGTCCAGCACGTGTCCTTAAATGATAAGAAATGGATGCATCATAATATCTAAGACTTACCATATTAAATAGTAACATAGTAATAATATAATGATGTGACTACTCATTTTTATCGTAAAAGGGCTCACTTTAAACTCCAGTCAATTGAATATATCACTTAACACTACGTTGCTTCAAATGAAACTTTAGGCTTCTATTAATAGTCAGTGTGTTTTTAGTGTTATGATCATTAATTCAAAATATTGTCACAGTTTGATGATATTTATGACCATTCGTTTGCATTTACATTTACATACAGCAACGCAGGCAACCCTTTCTTAGGCTTGTTTGTAAGCATATACGAGCTTTTAATCAATGGTCATTTAATGATTAAATTCTCTCAGTCATATTAAGCAAAATATTGTATATGAAAGCGCACTGTAAAAAGCAAAAGCTTTTGGGATATATTTTGTAAGCTACTAATATTTAATTAAAATTTAGTGTATAATCAACAACCAATTGAAAATTCTGTTTAACATGCAACATGGTTACTACAATCCACAAAGGGGGTTGATATGGAGAAAGACAAAAAATATAATTCACAAAAGATTTTCTCTCATTTAAGCTCAGAAAATAACAAAATATAACAGTATTTTAAATCTTATTTCATAATCGCGTATGGACACCACATGCCGTCTCCAAGAATCCCTGTCGTCCCTCAGTATTCTTACATCCTCTACGTCATGCCAGTTACTCTGCCAAATAAATTCTGTAGATAGTATTTAACGGCTTTCCAAAACACCAAACACCGGTCAGCTTAAAGAATAGGCATGCAAGACTCTCTTGAGGTATCAGCAATATGGTCGCCAAGCCAGGCTCAGCGTCGTAGTTTTACTTATCATTAATTAGTGGCTGCGTGGGTCGTTATCTTATTTTCCCGTTAAAAACGAAGTCATACCACCATGTCCTCAAAATCCACCACGGCCACCTGTTCTCAAACTTTAGTATGATTTAATACTGATTTGGACTTCTGGTGAGTGCCATGATTCGCAACCGTCAAGCAACGCTGACAGAATGTATGAATAAAGCAAGCGACGTTTGAAATTTACATCATATAGATTAGAGTCCCAAGCATTTTGCATGGAATTGAAGTTTGATCCAGCTATATGATATTATTAACGTAAAATAAAGCAATCGAATATTCACAAATCGTTTTCAAATTAAAATTCGTATTTTCGTTATGAAAGCGCCGTGCAAATATTTATATATTAGAGTTGTCTCTGTAGGGTTTATCACACTGGTCCAGTAAATACATCACCTTTAGTATTCTCAGGTGCTAATTGCTATGTTATTTCTTCTCTCATCTTGTTTTGGCTCGCGACCAAATTAACAGGTGAGAAACTACGTGCGTAATGAGTTGTTGTAAGAATCATCATTATTTGATGACATTTTTCTAACAAAAAATAGTATAAATTCAAATAATGAAAATATTTTGGGTAATCGTGAAATTTATTCCGGTGATAATATAATGATTGTATTTATGTCTCCCCGGTAGCGTAGTTTGTAGTGTGTGCGCCTAGAAATACGGGGAATGCGGAATCAATTCCCCATCTGCTAGAATTAAAAAATTCAAAAATGCAGGACCGGATGCCCATTAGGCTGAGCATTTGTCTGAAAAACAATTCTCGTAAAAAATAATCTGTCGTCTTCACATTGTAGGGATCCATATACCCCACTTCCGAAGTGGGTATTTTCACACTGTGTAAATCCATATGCTTCACATTGGGAGCGAATATGGTATGTATATATAAAAGTTGAGCTGTAAAAAAAATCCTACATGCCATTGTGATATATTATAAAACATTGATAAATCATTTTGTGTAATAATTATTATTTTCATAATACATACTTACATATTTTGCTTATTGTGTCATCAAAACTAGATGTTGAATGAAGCCAAGCATTATTTTTTACAAAAAAAATATAAATGTCAATGGTTGTAGATTTAAACAGTTTTGGGTTCGCATATATTAGACTTCTCGGTGCTGAGATGGGTTATGGGTTTCGTACCTGAATAAAAATAATTTTAAAAATATATAAAAGTAAATAAATGTGGCAAAATTTTTGAGATCAGTATTATCCAAGCTGGAAGCAAGAAATGTTTTAAATAAGAATTTTCATCTAGCCCCTTGTTCATCCTTTGTCTATCCTTGTGGGGATAGACCTAGAATGAATGTATCGTTGCAGAGTATAAAGACCGCCGTCACAGAAAAGTGTATCAACATAAACATACAATTTATTAACTGAGAAAACATTTTACGAGATATGATTGTCGTTAACTCAATCCGTTGGATCCGTGTTTAAGTGAACTAAAATTCGTATAAAAGGCGCAGGTACATGTTTTGAATTGACAAACTCTTGTTCGAGGCTATTTATAAAGACCAACTTTATATCAACTAGAATCTTTAAAACATGTTGTTTAATTAAAAAACACTAAATAATTCGTAATAAAATAAGTTATTCAATAAATCAAGTGTTCAGTTATTCTAAACTTAGCGATACCATCGTATTGATTGTTTGATTTACGGTACTATAAAAGCATTATTAAATGAAACATTATTTTATTAGTGGGCTATAAAAATGAACCTCCATTTTCGAAAGCATTAATATGTAGCTTTATTATACAGTTATATGGCGCTTTTATGATACAACTTTTGACAATATTAACTGTAAACCACATAGGAGCTTTAATTTAATTCATGGAAAAAAAACTTGCAACATAATTGGATTGTAGTATCAATTATATAAATGATTATGTATTATTATATAGTTGTAAAAAGTATTTTTTTGATTTAGTTTTTAAGGGGTTTGGAAAGGACTATTGTCAGTTCTTCAACCTATACTCTCTTACGCCATATCACCGCATTAAGCAAGTAACTGTTATTTCATTACTTATTAATTTCATTCAAATTATTTCAAGACTGAAACTATAACTAACTAATTTACTAATGGTAGATCTTGTTTTAAAATAAGCTCCTCCATGAATCTTTATTCTCGAGAAAAACATTAAATTTCGAAATAACTTTTTAGCAGACTTCATGTAACAAGTTTTTAAAAATACACAGCTGACTCCCATTAAATGTTTAAAATAAAACTTGACGTTTTACATATCTTTCCATATGTAAGGAGATACGTATATATTTGACACACTGACTAAGCTTCTAACATAAACCTATTTAAAAAATACATAATAAAACGTTTTATATGAGTAGTTAAAGTTACATAACAAGCCGACATTAAAATTTGTGAACATAAAACGGACATAATACAACGCCTAAGATGCAAGCTCACTTATAAATTAAACTCTTTTTATCTCTCTGCATTTAAGTGCATACTCTCAAAACACGTGCTTGCGTGAATTAATGCCTATCTGGCTTAATACAGTGAGCTTTTTTATAAGGAAGGAATATCAATAATAACTTTTAACCTATTTCACTGTCAAGTAAAAACATAAAAATTACCTTAAAAATAACACATGATTTAAATATATTTTAAGCAATTTTCTGTTAAAAACTATTTTTTTAAATAGTTTTTTTTTTCAGTTAAAAATGTTGCTATTTTGTAAAAATTAAAACTCGTCATGTATGCAGTCAACAATATTTGTATTTAAAACTATACAATTATAGATTTTTCAGTTTTGCATTCTGCTTTGTTTACACGTAGATATTTTTATTGAACATAGGGGGTTATAAATGTGAACACGTTTTATTTTTAAATAAATCTGGATATTATCTCAAAGTGTATATTTTTGTGAATATAAATGGCAAATTTGTGGGTATATTATACTATAACTAAACCGAAATAATATTGTTTTAAAATTAAGCACTTTTGTATTTCACTTAAATTATATAAGAAATGATTGTTTTGTTCAAAACTATCCACAAATAAATTTTGAATTAGGCTAATTGAAATTATGTGTTCAATGAGTTGGATAATGATAAATAAGCAGTTTAAGTTTGTTAAGCATAATATTTTAACAGGCGAATAATGAAATAATTAAAAAATAATTCTAACGGTCAGTTAAAGATATTCAGACTTATTTTTTATGACATGTATTTTAATTAATGCTTTACAAGTATTAATTAGACTATGTCTCTCTGGTAGTCAAAATTATCTTGCACGCTTTAGAGCTCGAAATTGCAAGCTCGATTCACAAAGCCGCTGGATTTTTAACAATATAAAGACGCAGAACTGAATACCAATGGGTTGAACAACTGGATGATTCTTGAGAACAATTCTTGTGGAAAAAAATGTGTTAAAACATGTCTTCACATTGTGGAAATCCGTACTTTAAACAACAAATCCAAACTCCATTTCTGGTGCGTACATATTCACACAGATCCGTTTTTTCCACTTTCCGAGCGGACATTAAAATATTAAGGTTTAATAATTACTCAAGAAATTGACAAATAATCTTGGTATGGACAATATAGTTTCATTAGACTCAATTTCTCGACTAAGTGATAAACACACATGTTTTATATTCCATACTAAGTGATAAAAAATAACCAATTTTTGGCAGTTTTTTTTGTATACTGATTAATTAGTACTTACTTAAAAATGTCTTTAAATATTTTTTACAATGAAAAATATCAAAGTTGAAAATCTGTCCACTGCAACATAAATGTTACTATAAGAAGTAATAATGTACTATAAGAAGTCGTGACTAATTCCACTATTTATTTAATACGCAACACTAGGTTATAGGCGATTTGAACTCTTTTGTTTAATATACTGTTTAATATAGTGTCTCTTCATTCAAATAAATGAGTTGTAAATTTATTTATTGTAAAATAGAGGTTTTAAAATAGAAATCTTATCCAATTTAATAATGTTGTTTCGTGTAAAAACTTTAGTATTATAGGAGTCTGCTATGTTAAAGATAAATAATAGTTTGTTTTCTAACGGAAACTTGTAAAATTCCAATTAAAATAATATTTACAATGTTCTACGGGAAATATGTTAATTCTAGTGGCACCTTTAGAATTTATCTAAACTGAAAAATTTATTGCAAGTCACAAAAATATATGAACATCTTTTAAGTGACTTTTTCTACCTTTTGATGTGGCCGATGATCTGAAATAAGTATTTTAAGTAATGATTTTATATTTGGTTAAGTGGCCCTCCGCTGTCTCTCCGTCAGCCGAGATTAGCATGACGTCTTCAGAAACGGATATTGTGAATTCGATTCCCACATCTGTTGGATTGTTGAAAATCTAAGAATACACGATTGGATGCCTATTGCGTTAAACCTGGAATATAGATCTCATGAAAAAAACATGTTTCGAGACATACATGTCTTCACATTATGGAGATCCATATATTATACTTTAGAATAAGACATCTTCGGAACGTGCATATAAATGCTCCATTTTGGGATCGGATATGGCGGAAAAAAATTAGAACACGTTTTGAGAGTATAAATTCGTCTGATAAAGATCGTACTTATCCATAAAATAGTTTCCTGTTTAAATTCCAAATTGTCAAGCTTCTATTACATATACATACTAACATTATTTTTTTAATTTTCCATTTTAATCGAAGAAAGAAAAATGAGATGTGATTGTTGTTTAATTAACCGTAGAATGAAACATATACTTTTTTTATTTGTATCTTGTAACCAAACGGTAACAAAAAATAAGTAAAAAGCTCCGAAACTTCTTAAAGCTGTGCTTTAAGCTCGCATTTTGTACTTTATCATATTTTTACAATAAATCACAGAAATGCATTCAATAAAAATAATGTATACCAATATATTATCGCTGCCCAAATATATTACGACAAAATAATTTAATTTTAACATTTTTGTTTATAAAAATATTTAACTTATGCGGTATTCTGAAACATGTTTCCTGACAACTTAAAATTAATTTTCATTTCTGAAGCCATTTGGTAGGCTTCCGGTAGTGTGAGCTATTATATTCCATAACATGCACATTAACATCTACGTCACAAAACATGCTCATGCTGGTTCAAAAATAAATAATATCATACAACAGCTGAGCGTGCAGGCCACCAATACAAAAGTGAATTCGTGCCACACCTTTAAAACACAACGAAATAACTTTCGTTCGTAAAATATATTACCTCCTCGTTTGAATTATAACCGTGTGAAATTTATTGTTTTCAAAAATATATGCGGATGATATATATTCGATAGCATGCATATATAAAATACTTTATATTAAAAAAAAAAAACATTTATCTGAAGCAAAATTTACTCTGAATGATGTGTGAATTCACATTGTATTTATTCAAAACGAAAAGAGACGAAAGTTCATTCGCAACAAAATAAAATACGAACATATCCACGAAGAAAGCAATGGTTTTTAATTAGTGTTCTCTAATAAAGTGAAATTTTTCACAAAATTGGAATAATGTACTGCCATTTATTCGTCTTCTTATTTTAGATTTAATGAATGATTAAATAGTAGGTAAAACGCGTAAGAAACAATTTTTTAATATTTTTTTCTTCTAGATTGTAGTATGACATTAAATTGTTGAGAGATTAGTTTATTTACGGTAGCAAATTACACGAATTTAAGGAAGTAAAAATCTCTTAAAAAATAATGTTAACCTAATCTGCCTATTCTTCAAGCCGACCGGTTTTTTGGCGTCCTGGAAGGCCGCTTAATACTATCTACAGAATGCATTCGGTAGAGTTACGGAGAGCAAGTATTATCTGGGAAGACGCAAGAGTACTGGCGGGCGACAGGGATATCTTGAAAGTGGCATGTGGTATCCATATACTGGATCTAGGGAGCGGATATGGAAGTAAAAAAATAGCTAAATCACATTATTAGTCCTGATATTTCTGAAATATGCAAAAGCTGCAAAATCCACGTAAAGAATCGGAGTTGATTAAAAAAAAAAGATCTCTAGTTTCGTATTCGGTTACTTCTAGAAGTTTATTAGCAACTAGTCAAGTGTTATGGAGGACAGTGATTTCATACGTAAATGTGACGCACTCTGTAACTTTAGACTTGCTCTCATATGAGTGTCGATGCAGTTTTTTTCTATACCCAAGGGATAAAAGAATTTCTAAATATACCAGCTTTTTTCCGTCAAGAATTTAAAATACTCGTAACTATTATCATACGTGTTGCTAGCAAAGATTTGCAAACTACTAAACATTTTTTTTACAATTTTCCGCTTATTTTAATTATTGGTCACATAAAATAAATTTACAACTAAGGAGTATAATCAAACTTCCGACGCAGGAATTGCTAAGATCTTTAGAATTTAAATTATGTTGTACTAAAACTTAACGAATTAAGATTTCGTCTGCCTTGTACACTTTGCTCGCAGTTGATGCAGATACTTATTGCGTTTAAAACTTAAAAGTTTCTTCAGTCATTGTGTCGACGCTTCGTCGTATTGGATGAAAGAGGAAATTTGAGCTTTGAATAAGATCCCTATTTCACACGGCTTGAAATAGCTCTATATGCAAATATGCACTGGATTTTTTTCATTATGGTTATCTGTTTGGAATATTAATGTCTATCAACACTTTATTCCACTACATTTTAAGCTATATTTCTAAGTCATTTTATTGTATCGTCTGATCTAAAAGCAATACTGCACCCTTATATGTTTGTTTGTTGATAATTTATATTTATATTATGAAGTATAATTATGTACTTACAGCTAATGAAGTATTAATCATTATAAAAATTTTCACGGAAGTTTTGCGATATGAAGGTAATCCAAAAATGAGCTGACATAAATTTGTCGCCATTCTTTCTCCGCAAGATTTTTTCTATTTTTAAAGTGTTTTTTTTTTTTATTGTATGCGTTTTAGAATTGAATATCTTTCCATAATTAAACTTCAGCGTTTACTAATGGTTATAAAAGATAACGATACTTTGAAACTTCAGCTTGTTCAAGGATACCTATATTTCCAAATTGTTTCAAACTGGTAAACTTCCACATATGTATATGTGTTCACATATGGAAGTTTATCAGGTTTAAATAATTTAGAGTTTAAAATCAATTTCCATCAAGCACCATCAGTCAAAAATATTAAATACCCATATTTCTTTGATCATGATATTATTATACATATATCGTCTATAGATCGTTGATAACCATATACTTCTGAATTAATCATGCTAATAACATATTAACCATGTGAAGTTTGCTGAAATAATCACTCAATTCTGTTTTCAAAAAAAATGTAAAATAAGATATGACATTTTCTGTGCACACACACAAAATTACACGAAATTACCGACACAAAACCAAGAGCTAGAAAGTTATTGAATATATTATAAATTTATTAACTGTGGATTTATGGCTGGCGTTTGATGATCGATATTGGGATTTATACATCGATTATTTTATTTAACGTTTATTTGTATGCTACTGTTTAAAACAGATGCGATGCAGCGTTGAACTTAAAGCAGCCTCTTCTAACTCAAAATGCCCCTTTACAGCTCAAAATACTTTCATTTTATCATTTACTATATAAGATCGTGTAATTGCTTAATTATAATTCCAAAAACAAGTTTAAGTGAATTCTTTGAATTCTTCCCAAACTCCCAAAGTAAAGCATATGGATCTACATAGAGTGAAGATATTTACTCCGAAAGTGGAGTAATCTCCGCAATGTGAAGACGTCTTGACAGATTATTTTTCACCAGAATTATTTCTCAGATGCCTTACTCGATGGGCATCCAGTCCTAAATTTTTGGATTATTATAAATCCGACCGACGTGGGAATTGAACCCACATCCTCCGGCTTGATAAGCACGCACCCTAACCTCTACGCTACTAAGGAGACAACATTTGAATTCAAATTAATTAAGCCATATACAATTGAATTACTGCTGATGTTACTGCCAACCAATTAATAAATTCCTATCTACAATGATATGATGGATAATTCATAACTTTTAGTAGTGTCATTACATATACTAAAATCGTACTGATAGAAAGCATTAAGGCATCAAATCTCACTAAAATAATCTTGATTCAGTTTTGCGAGCTTTAAAATCTTGGAACTTTTAAAATATATTGACGACTATAACTTGGATTAATATTTGCTGCGTATTTTAAAAAAAATTAGTCTGCTACAAGACTAAATAAATATGTCTCAAAGTCATCAGGTTGCATGTTTATTATTTTTAAAGCCTTGCCTCAGTAATAATATTAATTGAAGTTATAATGCGGATCATTTGGCATGTAATAAATACCATGTCGTTAAGTTTTTAATCAGTTGCATAAAATCTCTGCAATGCGGCTTCATTTACTCGCGTAAAAGATTGCACTGACGGTTTTACCGAACTCATCACTTTAAGCACGATAATCTAAAACTTAAAGCGATATCATTTATCTGCATTCTGAATAATAAAATGGAACTTGCAATGCGAACGGAGGAATGATCAGATGAATATAATAACTGTCCTCATTTTTTTTATAATTATTCAAGTAAAAACCATATCTACTTCTAAAGTGAATATATGGATCCATACAATGTAATGATATCCGCCCTGAAAATGGAATACTGGATCTGTGCAGTGTTAATGGAGGTTATAGGGATAAAATGTATTGTAATAGTAATGAAGAAATTAGTGAGAATATTCACAGTTATTTGAAACTTGGAAACTCATGTATTATATTTATAAATGGTTATATTTATCTCTTCGTTAGCCGGGGGTTAGCATGTGTTTTGGAGATGAGAATTGTGGATTCTAGATTCAATTTTCACATTTCTGGATATTTGAAAATTCAAAAATGTCCATTGAATTGAAAAATCCTTTGACGATAATTTTAATGGAAACGCTTTACCAGTAAAATATTTCTGTTGAAGACCAAACCTTTTTATAGTTCATATACTCTGATACTATTTATAAATTGCAATGTGAAAAATGGCTTGATAGTTTATTTTTCACGAAAATCGGTTATCAGGCAATTAATTGTGCCAGGCGAACAGAGTGTCGGGCTCAATCCAATGGGCATCCGGTGTTGCATTTTTGGATTGTTTTATATTTAGTAGAAGTAAGAATCGAATCTAAAATCTTTAACGGGCTGGAAATTATTATTTAGTATTATAAATAGCTAATGTGATAAGGAATTAAGTCCTGCGGCTTTAGATTTAAAAGAATCCAGCAGCTATGAAAATCGAACCCGCAATTTCAAGCTCCAAAGTGCGCACACGTCTTATTGGGCTATCAAAGAGATAATTATTAGACATGATATTACCATACATGATTATTGATTATAAACCTTGATAAATCTGACTAAACTTTCGAACCATATAAGGAGTTTTTACAAACGAAGCCTTATTAAGTATCACGATAATTTTAATATGCCATAAACATCATCTTTAAAGGTATAATAACCAATAATTCAAAATAGAAATATTATTGACGTTTCTTGAAAATAAATCATACAAGGTTGCATACATAATCTATGTGATGTCAGTTCAATTCTGCATTGAAAATACCAAGTCTAATGAATCCAAATAGGGTAATAAATTTACAATTGCGATTAGATTGTAAGCTTATCTTCAGTTTGCACCGAGAGCTGTTCTGAAGCATGTCAACCGGGAAGCGGTCTCCAGGATGACCAGCAAATAGATGATGCCGATATATTATTTCAACCACAGAATACCACAATTGTATTATAATGCATATTAAATTACTAGATTGATATATTATGGCATGTATCTTCCTTAGAATGTTAATTGACTGGTTTCCGATCTAATAATGGCAATGTCTGTATATAATATTACTTGTGAAGATGACAACGGGAAGGAAGCAACTCCGTCTAGTAATGTGTGAATCCAAATATTAAGAAATTCAATGTAATTACGTGATTTGATAAAATATTAAATAATGATTTTTATGGCAAATTATTTGCGAATTTATAACATTTAGAACTTCACAATCTGAACTCACAAAAGATTTTTTCGAGAGGACAGGTTCTCAGCTAATCGACCTCTTGATCACGCATTACTTATTTTATATTTATTTTTCATGCAAATATATATATACAAAATTTGATTGATTAATATCTAAAGACTTATTTTAATCTCTTCATCTTCATATTACTCAATTAAAACTGCGTTTATATTGTATAGTATTGTCCTAGCGTAAAAATATTATTGACGATAGATTATAATGAACAGTTTGTACGTCGCAATTGTCGATGGGTCTGACACATGATTGAACTACTATATAACAACTTGCTCTCCGTTCTACCGTTTGATACATGTCCATATTCATTAATGCTTTATACAGTGTCCTAATGGAAGCTTTTGAACACCTTAGTTGGCTCTAAATGATTCCGATTCTAACTTAATCTACAATACCACTTGTTTTATCTTTCACTACCCATCACGTCTTCATGCTCATTACGAAGGCGTATACCGTGGATTTAAGAAAGCAAAGTGTACCTCAAAATACCAGAAGTTTCCCAAGGGAGCTTTTCAAGACCATGGTTGGCGTACACTGAAGTTTTTATGATTCTTATTTTAAGTCTACCATACTACCGTAAATTAATGTATTATTTTTTTTAAATAATTATTTTATATGCTATGATATAAATTATGTTGGTTTGAAAAATAATACTTCTGATGTATAGTACGGAAAATATTATACAGAAATCGCCGCACCGCATTAAGGCTTCGAAACCATACGGTTGGTACCTTGCTAAAATATTCAGGGAACGTTTTACATCGTCTGACAGATAGCAGGAGAGGTTTAGTTTATTTTCTGTATCATTGAATTTTCTCTTCAAACGAAATGACATTTAAATGGGAGGAATTGTATTCTTTTTGATAAATCAAATAAGTACGTGATATTTGTATTAATACCGTATATTCTACACCTGTATTGCCATATTTAATATATATTTATTTGGTTATCATTTTTAGTACTAACAGTGCAAATTATAATACTATATTATTTATTCAAAAATCGGCAAATGGAAATCGCAGATGTCTCCATATGTCGATTGAAATGGAAGATTTCTCAAATCAGTTCGACCATTTGCCGGCCGGTCCTAACTTATGGCAAGCGAGAAAGTATGTTCTTAACAAAGCTTGGTTAATTTAGTAATCACGTTTGTTTTAGTGCATCAATTCTCAACCGGGGTCTACATGGGGCCTCAGAGACCTTCAGTGGAGTTATACCAAACTCTAGGGGAGTAACAGACAATATACATTACGCGAGCAAAACCACATTTTCTAGAAGTAATTTATACAATATTATTATGCAAGAGCTAATAGTGAAAATGTTCCAATATGTTACGGGAAAAATGTCTAACTCCAAAATTTAAAACAGGAGAGGCACAGATTTTTTTCAACTCTATTAATATTTTTAGCTTTGGCGTGGACTTCTGGTATTAATTTTTAAATATCACACATTGA
>JAGVSQ010003925.1:0-20466 GCA_022683975.1 Rhyacophila evoluta
ATCTCACACATGGAAGTTTACCAGTTTTAAATAATTTAGAATTTAAAATCGATTTACATAAAGCACCATCAGTCAAAAATATTAATTAATTAACTAGAAGAAGTTTCAGAGTTATCGAGAAAGCAATTATCATATTAAATATTGTGTCTGTGTTCTCATAATTTTAATAATAGCAATGATTTAATTCAGCAATTGAGGATGAGATAAATAGTAATTAGAAAAAATAATTTAACTAACGATGGTGTTTGATAATGGTGTTTTAATAAAATAAACCTCGATTAAATATAAGTTTTATATATTTTGATTGGGTAAGATAAACAATTTCAAATATTTTGATCCAAATTTATTATCTGGTTGCGTGTGTCACGGATAAATTGATTAACATTACTTAAATCTTATATGGGTTCAAAAGTGGTGTTTGTCAGCCCTGAAAGCAACGTGTTACGTCATTTGAACGTCGCGACGTCCGTTGATTAGAACGCTCGCCGGCGCCCATTTCTTCGACACTACTAAAATCTGCATCTCATTTGGTCTACCCAACGATAATGTAATTGAACAAGTCACGGTCTATCAATCGGATATTACGTACAAATTAAATATTTATTAAATTGAACAAAATGTCTAAGTTTTTTGTTGTTGTAATATTATCATTAATGAAAAGAAAATACAATGGACATTATTTTACCATCAACAAAAATGCTGACTAACTCGATTTTTTGGCGATTTTTACTTATTAAACTCATTAAATATGCATTATTTGATTTCTCGTTTTTTTGGCTCGTTTGCTCTATAAATTTTAAATTAGCTGGATTCAAACAATATCTGGAAAATGTAACACTACTTCTTACTATCACATATATATGAAAAAACGCGGGCCCTCAACAGACAAGTCACAGATTTTATGATAACACGCTATGCGAAATCTAATTAAGGTAAACTGTATAATATTGTTTGATTAAGACCTTGAATGGAATTGGGCGGTATATACGATATAGCCAGATGGATACACCCCACGAAATCTTCCAACTGTACCAAAAGATACACCTTAAAAATAGACCATTGATTAAGTTTAAATTGTGGTTTATATGTCTGATTCCCTATAAAACGATCTTCAATTAAAGTAAACGTGATCTTCCAAATGACAACAATGTATTTAAATTATCAAGCAACAAAAATATTTGCATACTTATTTAACACTTATTTATACAATGATAATATTGTAAGTGTTATTTCAGACTATTGAGCTTTTTAGTATATCCGCATCAGTTTAAAAACTTTAAAAGTTTACAATAACAATGTTCCGTACTGCGTAATAACGCAGGTGTGGGTGATTTTTTTTAAACACATTCCATCCGAATATATCTAGTGAGCCCCAGACATAATAACATTGCCATGTGATCAAAAGTGCCAAGTCCGATGTGTCAAAGTCCATTTTTTTACTATCACTACCTACTCATTAAACATTGTTGTGTGTTGAGTCGCAGCTTTTAATTCTCGTAACATTATCCCGAGAGAACATTAAACGAGTGAAGCATGACTGTTGAATGACGTCTGGCAACAGCCGGGAACTTATTATTATTGTCTATGAAATGAAATACACAAAACGGGGTAAAATTGTGTCGTTGTTGACTAAGCTCGTAATTTTTGAAAATTTATAGCACAACCAATATAAATTATATATATATTTTTTACATGATACATTTTTACTACAATACGGTTACAGGAGATAAAAAGATATATACTTATGTGTAATATATTACATACATACACATCTCCAGATTCATTTTGAGTTCACTATTAACTTTCGTTGTCTGAAATTTTTAATTATAAGAATAGTAAAAGCGTTTAGTATTCTGGAACTAAGTAATTTCCATGTCAACTATTTTATACAATTATCGAGTAGTGGTAGAAGCTACTGGTCTTACGCAACTTTCATAGGAAATTCAATGCTCGAATTGAATTGAATGTAAACTGGCGGTTTAAAGACATATTTAAATTGATGTCTAGACAATAATTAAATAAATTAACGATCAACTTCTAAGGATAGGATATCCCATCCCATGGATTGATAAAAATTAAGGCGTAGAAGAAGACGAAAGCATTATTGAAGTCATGGTAGTGGAGGAAATATGCGTCAGACAGATGGGAGTGAAGATATTTTTTGGACCCATATTAGGTCGTAGGTCTGATATATAATTAATACGAAACGTCAGACAGGTATAAAGTTTATAAATATTACAACCGCGTATAATGTAATTGAACTCAATAAAATTGTTGAAACATATTATATGAATACATACCAATTTAGAATAACTAGAATAAATAATTATTTGTTAGAGCAATACATAGTCCAATTTTTGAACCATGACATTTACAAATCGCATCATAACAAAACTGAATTAAATATAGCTTAGTCAACCAAATTTGACATACAGATTGAAGTAAACATTCTAATTTTAAATGTCACCGTAGACATCAAAATGAGCCAAGTTTTGTGATTAAGTTTGAACTTCTTAGAAAATATTATATGTCAATTTTGGCTTCTGATTTTTACATGAAGGGTTTGTTTACATGTTGCCATAAAATCATAAGCATGATGTTCTGCAGTGGCTCTTCGCTTCCAGTAACAGCACTCTCTTACCTTTACCGTATCCAATACCGCTATCTCCCAATTTAAAACTCTTAACAAACATAAATCATCGACAACTCTATCTGACGAATTCTTTCTCTACCTCTTCTACATTCCACCACATTAGTGAACATAGATTTATTCGCAAAATTTCTTTAACCATACGGTGCATGTTATCGAATCAAAGCAGTTTCCAAATGTTTTCATATTGCGAAGATCCATTTATACTCCACCTTCGTAGCCGACATGTTAAAAAAAACTTATTAATGATCTTTTCTTTTCGAGATGTTAATATCCAGGTCGATTATTATGTAGATTTCCTCATTGTTAATACGAGAATCGTAGTAGACTCAGATGTTAACCGTGTCAAGCTTGAAAAAAATGGAATATAATACAACGATGTCCAGTTATTATGCGAGTTCCCGAGATGTCAGACATGCATAAATTTCGTTTTGCTATTTGCAATTCGATATAAATTATGTAGACATGTCAAAATCACCATAAGTATAACAACATAGTCCGGAGTCGGATCAGACTTATTCAAGCAATTCTCCTCTCTTCTAACTAAACCAAACTCTCTTTTCACACGGTGTTTTTTTCACGGTTTCAAATAACACAGTGCTAAATCCCAAAAAAATCCCAGTTGTCATGGAATCGAAGTTAACAAGTTTTCACAGATTTATCTTTAGTTAGCCATATTATCATATAAAACAAACAAGAAATGGCATATCAATAACGGTAAATTGTTTCGATATAAAATCAATTACATAATTTTCAAACAACTTTGTAAGATTTTCTATAAAAACAGACCCGATTAGATCCCTCGTGTAACGATAAATATTCTAATAATAGATAAATTTGAATATAATATTACTCTTCTGAATGACATACAATCCTATGCAACAGTAATCAACATAAGTGGTTTCAAGTGATATCACGTCTAATATTTCTGTAAATAGTGCTTGTTTAATGTTTATTGATTGGTCAACCGTTTTTCTACTGTGAATCCACTTAAAATGACTCATAGCAAAGAAAAGTCTGAATATTGAATTAACAGATGAAAATTTTATGAACATGTTTTAACTTAATTTGTTCTGTGCCAGAATTTTCTACGAATCTCAACTAAATAGGGTTAGTCTTGATACAACATAATAATCCAGTATCAAACAATGAATCCAGTTTCATTCAGAACTTAATTTATATGGATTTGAATATTTTCTATATCATTTCACTTGGCAGCAGAGGTCGTGAGTTCAAGTCTCCGTATATACATACAAATTTTAGGATATTTATATGCCTGACATCTCCGCACACCCGAGTGAGGACATGGTTAGAAAAAAGTACGTTAAGATATTTGCATAATTTAATTTGTGGCCATTGATTCTTATTGATGTCAAGATTTTTTAGTTGTATACGTAACAGAACAACTCCAAATATATATTTTTTAAATATTATAAAAAGTATTACAAATATAAAAAAAAACTACCATAGAATCATGCAAAGTATGCAAATTGGAAATAAGTATTCACGCAAGGTTTTCAAATTTCGAATAGCTTCGAGTATAAAATAAAGTTATCAATTTCCAAATACTATCACTCAATTGCATTGACAGTTTCATTTCACAATTTACGTAATTGACATAGAAAACATGTATTATCTTATAGACTGGCTCTAGTTTTATCGAGTTTTTAATGAAATTGTGCAAGACACGTCAACGTCCGTTCTCGCCTCAATATAGTTTTGTATAGAATCTAAAAAAACTATTCCGCGTTAAAAATCAAGATAAATCCGGAATATCGTTTTGAAACAATATTACATTCGCATGGCGAGTGATCTCCGCCCGACCAAGGTGGGTGGGTGTAGGTCCGAGACCTTGGCTGTCACATATAATTAAATGCAGCCTACCATACGCGTAATTGTCAATGTCTGAAACATTTTCTTTAATTATATTTCCGTTTTATTATTTTCTTTTATATTCCAGTCCTCGTCTCGTAACTGTAAAAAAATATTATACAACGATTTTGACTGTTAATTATTTAATCAAAAATAAAATAACGTAAGCTTAAAACAAAAATATTCTTATTTTCACATCAAGGCGGAGTAAATTATTTTTATTTTACAATATTATTTTTAATTTTTAATATTTTTAATCAAATTATCTCCGAGCGTGGAGCAATTGGATTTCTACATTGTCCAGACTTATTTTGATATGACATAACTTTTTTTTAAAATGAATTGGTCATCAGCCCAATTTATAGGTTTTTCTATTCCACGTTTTTTAAACGCAGTAATGGTATTTGAATTCGGTTCGAAAATGCGCGTACATTCCAATTTGACCAACGTGACGACGTAACATTTAGTTCACATGAACTCGTATGTAGATAAATAAATTTATGATTAAAACAAACGATTTCGAACAAACGTTTTCAAATGATATTCGATAACTGCTAAAAATCATATTGAAAGAAAATATAGATTAAGATATTAATTGTTTTTGTTCTTCAATAATCTCTATATCTAATCTCAATAATAATAAGTAATTTACAGGTAAATGTATAAATGATCAATTGCGGGTGTCTGCAGCATCTTAAACGAGAGAGACGTTGTATAATAAGTTGAAGTTTGAACTTAATGTGATGCCCAAAAATCTTTTCCCATTGATATACTGTCCACTATTGCAACTCATTTGTACGTGTCTTAAAATTAAGTAAAAAAAAACAAGTGTATCTCGACACAATAGTTGAGATACGCTACTTTCTAGCAAAGAATAATGTGTACATACGAAATTATAAGTTTTCATGTGAAAATGCAAGAGTGAAATGAAAACGAATTCAGTTAATAAAATGTACGGCATAAAAATACTTATATGATATGACATTGAATAATTAAATAGCTTACCTGTATCTCTGGTTCGTAGACATGTTCTTCGGAATCACTTTCTACGTCGGAGAATGTCTGAAGATACTTTGGGGTTTCAGCAGGCTCCTAAAGAAAATATCAACAAAATTAATTCAAAAAAAAAACTTTCAAAATATTTTTTGTCATATCTACTCTGGAAGTAAGGCATATCGATCTACACAGCGCGAAGATGTCCGTAGACTCCGGAAATATGGAAGACTCCGTGTAAATGGAGTATATGGATCTTCACAATGTGAAGACACGTCTTAACAGATTATTTTTGATGAGAATAGGTTATCGGACAAATATTATTCAACCTAATGGGCATGTTTAATCTGTTCACACCGAATGTAATGTAGAACTAGTACCGCACCGTGGGTAGAAAGCACCCTTGTGTAAAGAGTTTTTTTATCATTTATTTATTGTATACATTTTCACTGATTTATAACTTTCTAGCCATTTATATAAGTAAGTTTTTTATAGTATACCAATTTTTATTAGGCAAAAATCATTTTACGTAAAAAATACTGGTGAAATTATTTAATTGGTCGTCCATGATATTCTGGCGATTTTGTGCACTGCACAATACAGGCGTGACTTTGCGTAGAACACGTTAATCTTATGCGTATGAGCTTATGAGTTGACTGATTATCTTTCATGAGGATTGGTGGTCAGTCAAATGCTCAAATTGGAA
Organism: Rhyacophila evoluta; assembly: GCA_022683975.1. Taxonomy (NCBI): domain Eukaryota; kingdom Metazoa; phylum Arthropoda; class Insecta; order Trichoptera; family Rhyacophilidae; genus Rhyacophila; species Rhyacophila evoluta. Next base: position 6,222 of record JAGVSQ010003925.1, read on the forward strand.
ATTCAGTCCTGTATCTTTGATTTTATTTATATAGCTGAGGGATTTTAACCCTGGACCTTTACCGCCGTCGCGTATGCATTTAGCAGTCAGCCACGGAGGCGACAGATACTATTATCAGATTAAAATACGACGGAATAATATCAACGAGTAATTTTTAAAATATGAAATAAGGGATGTACACATTTGATAAAAATCGGTGAATTAAATACCAATGAAAATATGTTTCTATCATCAAGTTTGACGTTTAATCGTTTTGGCGCCGAACCGTTTACGACATTCTTTTGTCAGATATGCCACGATTCTATATAAATGATAAAAACTCAAGTGTATGTAATATGTTAAGTAAAAAAGATATTCAGTACTTTCTTAAATGGTGATACTGTCTTCATTGGATCCAGCAATTATGTAAAGCTAATGTAAATAGGTCAATATATCGGATTAACTATGTATTTCTTTTTTACTATCTCGTTTCGCAGAATAGAGTATTTATTGATGTGACAGGTGTGATACTAGATACTGGCAATATTTTTTCGTAATGTAGATTTGAATTTGATTCAAATATTAAATTGAATTAAATTTTTAACTTATCAGTATTATCAAGTTTATGCTAACGGTCTTACTGTTTTGCAGTACAGTTTTAGGGCGTTGGTTATTAAGAACACCAAAAAAATGTACCAATTAAAATACCAATTAAACAAAACCTCTAAAACTCCACATTTTTTTAATAAACGCAAGTTGTTGGTAAAAAATGTACTATTTGACTACTACATGTTCTGTTCTTTCAATACTACCATTATTTTTTATGAATATATAGATTTGAAATAAATATATTAATGTAAATTTAATGGTTTGTAAAAGGGTGTAAAAATAACGTGGTTATTATAATATTTATATTTTAACGCTGATAAATATCTATCTAACGCCCTTTATAGGTAAGCATGCCATTGAAAATGCTACAGTATTTATCGAAACAAATAATAATAAATAAATATATAACAATAAAAAAAAATCTAGAACATTTGGCTACCTTGAATAATGATACAGTTATATTTTATTTGAATAGAAACAAAAAATAATAAACTCCGTTTTCATATAAAATTGATTTACATTATCAATTTTAAAAAAAATGTCCGTGAAAAATCAAAAATCAAGCTCACAGCGTAAACTTGCGATGTCAATAAAAAAAATCAACACGTTTAAATACTGTTCATTTAATAAATGCGAAACAAATGGACATAAAAAGAACTGTTTGTGTTTACCTGTGCCGGTACGAACGGTTCCAAAGTGTTCAACTCTTGGGGCGGCAGAGCTCCAGAAAGCGAATGCCTCGCCCTGGCAAGGCTCCACATCCTCTGCAGCTCGACTGGGGCATCTTCCTGGTCTCCAGCCTGCGCCAATAGACTGCTTGCTGCCAGCATTTTTCAAAGTTTGATCTGTTGACAAGAAAATTACACTTAGTTGATGAAAATGCGTATTGTCTGACACAGGTGCGTCGCTACCTAAATCAAACGAACGAACGGGCAGTAAGTAATAAAGCAATAAAGCCCAGAGCTACGAGAAATACTTTATTAAGACCGGGTGTAAGATCGAGGCGGCGGATGTCGGATATATTGGATTGTCAGTTTAAAGCGTGACAGTATATTTTTTTTCATTTTAAAAGTACATTTCTGTAAATAGTTGTAGATGTATGTATGTATATTGTATAGCCATGTCCGAAACATTAATCACTATTATATGAAAATTTATCTTCAAAGACTGTTTTTAGAAGGATTAGTTCGCTATCAATCGCTAAACCCGTGTACTACGTATAAATATCCTTTACACATATTGTTTTTTTTTACGATTTATACGGTAGGCGATTGGTGATTGTTGATATAAGTATGGCTATATTCCTGGATTTTTTTCAAAAATGTACGTTGTTTTTATAGCGGTAAGTTATATTATATTATATAATTTAATCCAACTAAGAACATCGGTTGTAGTAGGTATCGATAAAACAAGATAAAAACAATAGATATACAGAAACAAACGAATCAGTATTTTCAATAATTTACAAGGTTTTGATATACCATAGTAACAATAAATCATCTCTATGGCTGTAGTTAGTTGTATTGGCAACACAGAGGAGATAAATGATATTAAAAATTAAACAAGCGTGAGAAAAAAATGTCTTATTTACATATCAACATTTTGAAGTTTTGCTAGAATATAACTTCGTATCTCGAATTGATGCTATTTGTAACAAAGTCACGGTTATTGGCCGATTTGAATATAAAAATATTCGCATCAAGCCAATCATTATTTAATTCTCTTTTAAGGTTACCTGCATACTTTTCGTTGTTTTTACGAGGTGAAGGCGATCGCGTGAATAGTTTAACTGGACGTCAATAAATCTATACTACTATTCGTATAAATTTAAAATTTGTGTTTCGTAAATATTAACTGCATAAAAATCTATTTGTTATTGATTTCAATCATCACATTGCTTTTGTTTCAAAGAACAATATAACGCTACATATCAATGCTTATGTATATAAATATACAAACAGCACACAAGTTGCATAAAAAAGAATCAAATTTTAATTTAAAAAATATTTATTATTTTATAATGTGCAATAGAATGAGATTTAAAAAAATATATGTATAATAATTTACAACACAATTAGCGTTTATTTGGTTGCACAATAGTTTTATTGATTAATTTAATATATTTAAATAAATTGCATTTAATGTAATGCGATGCGTATTTCATCTACAAATATTTAGGAAAACCTCCGTGTGTAATGTTTTATTTTAAATTGTAGTTGTTTTATTACATGTCTTACTTATGTTAAGATAAAGTCTAAAAATCCTGCTGTCTGTTTAATGATTGACATTGAAATTCGACTTTTTTACGATGTCCGTATCACGAATCTAGTGTAACATTTTTTACGATATTCGTTCGGAAAGTGGAGCATATGGGTCTATATAGTGCGAAGATGTTCGCTCCGGAAGTGGACTATGTGGATCTCCGCAATATGAAGACATATCTCGACAGATTATTTTTCACGAGAATTAATTGCTAGATAATTGCTTAACCTGTTGTGTATTAAGACGTGCATTTTCGATTTTTTTTAAATCCGGCAGATGTGGGAATCGAGCCCGCATTTCCTGCATTGCTGTGCGTGCACGTTACCGGGAAGACAAAAAAAATAATGAGTAAAAATTAAAGCATATATTGAAAAATAAGTAACGCTCCTAATTTATAACACATTTCTATTTGGTATATTCGGTAAAGTAAAAGTGGGAAAGAGAAAGAAGCCGGTACATAATTCAGAATGTTGCATCTCGCGTTGGAAGTGAAAGATGGAACTTTCTCGAACTGACACTTCAAAATATTAAATGACATCAAATAAAACAATAAGTTAGAATGATTAACTTACCGGCCAGTGAGTCTTAATTACATTCAATCCCATTAAAGTGGGTTACTATAAATTTATAATACATTAAATCACGATTATCTATTTACAAATCACACTTATAATGTATATTCACGTATACATGAATAGATAATAATTTAAAATCAAAAGAAATTGTCGTACCCACTATGATAGTAAATTACTGTTATTTAATTTAAGAAAAAATAGCGAATTGCATCACATCTTACCTGTAAATTCTTGAAATTAATTGAAAATATTAATTCACTGTTTTCTTGCGTTTTAAATATAGGAATATCGATAAATGTTTGTATAAATACACAAATTGTTTTGCTTATTTATTGATCAACAGCTATTTCACAAAATAATACTTGTACAACCGAGAATTTTTTCTCTCAAGTTATTCGAACGATTTTGAAAATCGAACAACGTATCACACACGTTCCAAAATAGCACCTCAACACAACGAGGAGACTGGTTCAAAACTGACAATTTTGCCGGCATGCTGTCGTTTATATTATGACAACGCAAAATAAAATTAAATAAGTAAACCTATTTCCACATTTTATAATCTGTCTCTTTCTTTCCTGCATAGTTCCAACAAAGATAAAAAGGGCCGCGTAATATTGAGACGTTACTACCGTTCCGTAACGGTCGGAAAATTTGAATTACGTCAAGTACTTTATTTGTAAATAAACTGCATTGGTTATGTACTGCGTCTGTATAGATACATTTTTGATAACGATAGATAAACTACATATTATAACCAAACGGTGGCAATCAAGGTTCACATACATGTCAACAAAATTAAGGGTCAATGATTTGTGAGAAGTAAGCAAGAAATGAAATAAACCATTTTTGCTCATTTCAGGCTTATTGTCGATCCTCAAAACTCGATAGAACTAGTTTGCTCTCAAGATACAGGAAACAGGAAGTAATTAAATAATCAGGAAAGTCATATTACATTTTCATATTAAGTTTTCACGGAAATGTATTTTTTTAAATTTGAATTATTAATTATTTACCAAAAATTTTCTTTTCGCTTTACACTCTTCGGGGGACAATTTATGGCTGCTGAACTGGTGTGGAAACGTGGAAGTAAAATCAAAATGCATGTCGCGTCTAGAGGGGATTGCTAAAGTCACTGAATTGATGAGTTGGTCGAATTTTGAGAATGAGAAAAGTTAGAAGTGATTAAATGAAAGCTACAAAATCCGATCCAGCCAATGGTGAAGTTGGTCAACCAATTTGTGTATGATAAATGTATCAAGATAACAAGTTCATCAAGGCTAAGGGATGACGGCATATTGATATAACAAAAAATAAATAAATTGTGTGTTCGCTGTAGTAAAGCGGCACCTACTTTCAACACCATGGTTCATTGAATTAATCAAAGTTGGGAGTTACTGATCATTCTTGATTGGTAAACATACATACTAGACTACACAATTTAAATAATTTATCAACAATCATACTGCAAATACAGTTTATTATTTCCATCTGTGACGGCGTATTGATGATATTGTTCATGATATTGATTTCATTGTTTGTGTAGTAGGGTTGCCAACTGGCTATCCCTATATACCGGTATTCCTGGGGAGTCCCGGCCAGTGCCGCGCCGTGGGTAAAAGCTGCGGGTGCAAGAGAAATAATTTTGCACCTCCAATATAAAATACTGAATGAAAATTATATTGAATCGTACCTCATAAATGTTTAACATTCTGATATGTTCACAAATATCGTATATTTTATCGAATGCTTGCTTAAATTATCACTGCACATAGAAAATATTGGTGATTTTTTATAAATGTAAATATACTATATAATATACACAAAAAGGCACGCATTATATTACTAAGCACCAAATAAAGAGAAAATGAAATGTGAGCTCACTGAGCTCGCCATAACACTCACAATGCACAGTAAAATCGAATTTTGTTCGTTAATCCCGTGAAACAAGAAGATAACATTAAATACAACGGTATTTCTTAACTGTAATGACTTGACGGTCTTAAGTAAAACGTTTTGAAAATTAATTATACTACATAGTTAGAGATACGTAGAACACCTGTGCGAAAGGGAAAAACTGAACTAATGAGCACCCACTCTAGAAAAATTAAATAGTACACCGAAAGCCTGACAACAAGTTGTAAATCGTTTCAGTTAAATAAATAGAAAAAGGAATGTCAGTGACGTAGCTACACATTCAGTGCCTTGGAGCAAGTAAATTCGATTCACCCCTTATATTTTTTGAGCTCTCACGCCATCTAAAAAATGACTTCCTTAAATTATGGTTGCTCTTTCTTTTCGCTCTCACACGAACTAAAAATTTACCTTGCATCCCCCCCCCCAATAATATGTTTGATGATTCATGATTCATGCGTCTGGGACAGACTGCTCCAACCGCTCCTCGGTAGCTATGCCACTGGGTAATGTAACAGGTATTGCCAAATATAATATGTATATGGAATGGCAATGGGTTAAACACGTCGGTGATGATCACAGAATAAAATATCACCACTATGTTAAATCTAAGAAGTGCTCTTAAAGTCAATGAATGGTTTGTCGAATTTACTCTTAGCGATTATTAAAAAAAGCAAACCGAAATATAAAAACAGTTGGATGCATTTATATACTGTTGATGAATATTTATATAATATACACGCAAAATTAAATGTAAATTTCAACGAACTTGTTGATGTCGAAAGACATCAATCACAACAGTTTATGATTTCACTTTCAATGTCGTAAAGAACAAATATTAGCGGTAAGATTGAATGCTTTTTCACAAATTGACATCGCACGGGTATTTCTGACAGACGTCGTGTTATTGTTATTAATACTCTTTATTATCTAAGTGTTTGTCTGGAAGATTGATATCAAATTTCTAGAGAGTAAAGGCTGTGTTATTGGCTGTGTATTGATGTGTATGCGTTACATGAAACTATAACAATATGTAATAATTCATCAATAATTGTGGCTGCTATGTAAAAACGAAAATTAACGGTAACCAGACAACTGCACACATGACAAGTGCTCACATGACATCTGCGCACACTTTGAATTGCTCACACTAACACAGAAATTAATATTAAGACATTTTACACTTAATACAATGTTATTTCCAAAAGTATTTTTCTAGAAACGCTACCAACTATTTTATTCTTATGTGAAATCAACACCAAATATATGAAAGCCAAGAAATATGTATTTTGACGTTTCCGTCCCTGTTATTTTCATTAATAATTAAATATATAAAGAAATATGCATTTTTTAAATATACTATTTGTTTAAAATGATTAGATGTCCCAGTTTAAGGAAGAATTGACAAGTCATGTTAACCATACATGAATTTAAAATTGTAATAGTTGAATAAAAGATTTAAAGTATCTACTGTTTCTGGTTACTTGTAAATTTGGTTCCATAACAACAGCGCACATGACAAGTGCTCACATGACATGTGCGCACACATTGAAGTGCTCACACGAACACAGAAATTAATATTAAGATATTTTATACTTAATTTACGTAATTATAGTATAGGTAGGTATCATTGAAATAAAAATCTATCTATACTATAATTACGTAAAAGAACTGTGACTATATTATGTATTACGCTATTACCGTAGGTTGCTTTCTGAAAACGGGACGTATGGTCACATTATATTTCGCTATCTAACACATTCATGACAAGCCAAAAGGAGTTGGCGACAAAATGCTGCTTATCAGTAAATCGAAAATAATGATTTTTTGAGAATAACTAACTGTCTTCATGTACAACTTCCTTCAATCTATTTGAGTTTTCCTTTCGATCATCTATAAGAGAAACTTTTTTTAGAATAAAAATAGATTAATTTCTTTTGGCTCTACAAGATATATTGGATATACATATAATTGAAACACCTTTGCGTTTTTTACATTGTTTTATTGTATATTTCTTCTTCTTCCATATCCGCTCATTAAGTGTAGCATATGGACAACACAATTATTGAATATTGCTTCAGCTATTTCTATTCGAATAGCGAGCTCACTTTGCGATGTGCCATCTCCCGTAATGTGTACCTCAACTCTATATTTAGCAGACATTCCATTTAATAAATTTGAAAAAAAAACTTTTCTCTGTATTTTAAACTGAAAACATTGGCATATTGAAGCCCACTATTCGATTTTCTAGGAAGAACGCCTTTTTAACAACCTGTAGATGAAATTTTTGTAAACCTAACGCCATATACTCAAAATCACCATCATGTCACTTACGCCCTTTTGGCTTTAAGGAATCGATATTATATACACATGTACACGTGTACAATATTATGCAACTAATGTAAGTCACTTCTTCTAAATACGGTTTATATATTATGTAATAAGTTTTTTGTGATAAATACATACCAATATGGCAAGCAAAAAGAAATTCGAATGAATAAGGGTAGGCAAAACAGCAGGTCTATTCATGATGATTTGTTAATTATGAACTATAAATCATATATCAGGCCATATTATTTGTTCCTATATGAGGCACACCAGGGTTGGGCTAAACATACTTTGACAAAGGGCTCGCTTACACATTACAAGACACGTAAAAATGCAAGAAAGTTTTATGTTTCGTAGTATAATACTTTAGAGAATTTATCTATGTAAGTAGAAGGTACTGACTTACTGTGAGAGTTTTTTTTCTTCTTACTTTAACAAAGAGCTCGCTGCCCCAAGACTTATTTATCAAAAGGTTTATGGGAACCTCTCCGAGCCACCATTAGCCCACCCCCATTGCACATTATTTATACTAGACAACTAATTATAATAAAAAGATGTACAAGACATTGTGTACGTCTTCATCTCGCAACATAATTAATTACTATGAATTGTTTAATTTATATTATATGGGTGGGTATGGTAAGTGATGTTTGAAATTGTACTACGCTATAATATTTAAAGTAAAGTATTTAAAGCTAACAAGCTACATATGTACAGAGTGCGTTTTATGTTCCAGGCCAATTTTGTTGAGCTGCCATTTCGATATGGGTGTCATTTGTCAGTTTATATTAATTTAATAGTCGTGGAGAGTGGTGGACAACAATTTATTGTGAATAATTTAACGCGGCAAAAATGTGTTGAAATTATTAAAACGTTTTTTGTAAATAATTGTTCATGCTGTTGGCGAAAAATCATCATGAGCGATAAGGTGCATTCGACTTCGCTGACTTTATAACCCAAAATAATATTCCTTTGCGATATCCTTATTGTTCACAAGAACAAGTACAAGTTATTGACAACGATATAATTTATATCATAATATATTATATTGGGTGAAACAGTGCAACACTGCCCAACTTACGATGTCATTATTTGACATAAGTCTGTTTGTTACCGGATTTGAGGTTATAAATGAATTTATATTTGTGAATATCCATAATAGAAATGAAGAAAATATTGATAATTGAACCATTTTATGGAGGATCTCACAAGCAAATGATTGAAACCATTATTGCAGGTAATTTTTTTTAAATATATATATGGATTGAACTTCTATAATTTCATTAGCCAAATAATAACTTCAAATAGAATTTAAACAGACAGAAAATTTTTCAAATCATTAGAAATGGCTATTTGTGGTCATATGAAGATAATGTAATAATATGTAATAACTATTGGATACTAATCTTTTTATTAGTTATTTATACATTGCCTATATATTGTATATTGGTTGAATTATAAATGGTGAGTGACTTTTGTAATTCAAGTTTCTAAATAATCAGCAACCAATATATTTTGGGTGACTAGTGAATAGCTTCCCAGGTCATTTTTAGTTTTGCACATTATTATTCCTTATTAGACTAATATGGTTAAATCCTATTTTAGGAGATTTAATTAAGTTAGTCTCAAAACTATTCTCCTAAAAGAGGAATTTATCACTAATATTTAGTTAAATTTACAATATACGATAACTGAGTAATATCAAGAATTAATTCCTTTTCAAAAATCTTTTTAGCACTGCCAGCGTCAAAATACAAATTAATCACGATGACTGCGAAGAAATGGCCTTGGAGAGCAAGATGTAGTGCTTTGTATATATCACAACAGATTCCTGACTTGTCCGAATATGAGGCGGTCTTTTGCAGTTCTGTTTTGAACTTGGCAGAACTTGTTGGACTTAAACCAAGTATTAGTAATCTAAAAAAAATTGTTTACTTCCATGAAAATCAATTGGTTTATCCGGTTAGACAAGTTAAAGAAAGGGACTTTCAATTTGGTTACAATCAAATTACTACGTGGTATGTTCAAAACTCTCATTATATTAAATACTATTGACCCATTGAATTAAATTAATAATATTTCACACACATATTATATTCAGATGTAGATGGTTTTAATTGGATTGAGTTATACCAGTTTATTAAATAGTTCTCCTCGCCTCATTTGCTAATCACATTATGGTGACGCCAAAATCAATTTAAGACAGAGACACAGTGAGTAGTCTCATCTTAAATTCATCCATTTTTTTTATAAAGTATTAGGTATCTCCGAAAGATTTTGAAATTCGATAATTTCATTTGAATATTATGGTCTCTGATTATATTAATACTATTATTTTAATGATATATGTATTTTTTTGTAAGTGTGTAACTCTATTATTTATAAACTATGATATATAATTATATGAATGTATTATAAAAAAATATCAGTGATTTTTCAAGCATTTTTTTTCAATGCCTTACATATTTTTCATTCATTAGCCACATAAGCGATAACCAACCAAATATTGAAACATTATTTATTTATAGTTTAGCAGCAGATGAAGTTGTTTTCAATTCAGAATTCAACAGAACTTCGTTTTTACAAAACATTAGCAAGTTCATGAAAATTATGCCGGATTTTCGCGTGAAGAATATTATTGATATTATAAAACCAAAAACAAGAGTCATCTATTTCCCTATAAATTTTACAGAAATAGATGCAATTTATCTAGAAATACTGCCAACGAAAACTAATAAGGAAACATTGCATTTACTTTGGCCACACAGATGGGAGTTTGATAAAAATCCTTCCGCGTTCTTTGATGTTCTATATGCACTTTTGGAAGAGAAGATTGACTTTCGGGTAGAATTTTATAATATTCCTTCACTTTTTATTCAACATACTTTTATCAGGTCATGACTTGTTGTGATTGCTGTGTTTATAATTTAATTCTCACTAATAAGGGATTTTTTTTATATCTATGTATTTGGTCCCAACGTTTGGATGATTTTAACTTTCCCTCCATGATGTACTTATCCATTTGAGTAAATATTGATTGAATAATTAAAATCTAATCTTATTATAAATTTTAAGATGTTTGGATTAGCATGTTGACTTTGTGACTAGTGTGCTTTGAACATTCTGCACCGAGTGATGGAATAAATTTTTTATCCTTATTTCAATCTAGGGTTAATGTAGTGGTTAGCAATTGATCCCCAAGTATTCAATTAAGTAATAAAATTGACAAAATAGTGAATACATGCTTTGTCTTCACGTTTTGATTCACGTTAGGTATCTGCAACACAGTGTCAAGTTTTTCATCTTCATTTGTGTTGTAATTTGTGGTCACCATAGTTGTTCTAAAAACTTAGTATACAGTTGTTCTGAGCCTTTGTGAGTTGCCATAATTCAATATCGTTAGTCAATGAATAAAATAGGCAGTATTCGACATTTATCAAAGTCCCAGATACCTTAAAAAGTGAATAAATCAACATTTTCATTGCTAGTATATTTAATTATTATAAAAAACAATAACAACAGAGAAGTATTGATTATATATAATTTTAATACAACTCTTGTATTGTGTAGGTGAGTGTGCTCGGGGAGTCATTTTCAGAAGAACCACCGGAATTTGTTTTGGCTAAGGAAAAATTGAAGAACAATATTGTAAATTTTGGATATATTGAAACGAAACAAAAATATTATGAAGTGTTGACAAATGCTGACGTAGTTGTCTCAACAGCTGATCATGAATTTTTCGGGGTATCAGTGTAAGTATATTTCTGTCCAATTGACTTTTACTTGATTGTAGATGTTTGCTTGCTTTAGTTTGCCTCAACTGTAATTTTATAAATATAATTATTCATGTATGGGGCAAAACCCGGGTCGAAAATAATAATCCTATATTATTTAAATAATTATGTTTTTGTAGATTGGAAGGTGTTCGGTGCGGCTGTTTACCATTGGTGCCAAACAGATTGGTCTACCCAGAGCTGTTTCCAGTTGACTGCCTGTACAATTCCAACACGGATTTACTTAAAAAGCTTAGATTGTGGTGTAAAAATCCTCAATTTGTTGAGCAATTGAAAGAAAATTTAAACATAGATACAGAAAAGTTTTCCACAGTAACAATTTTACCAGACTTATTGAAACTATTACAATAAAATTTTATGTTGGACGATAATGAAATATGATTTGATCAATGCAATGAACAGAAATATAAGTGATATTTTTTTACAATTATTTTGTTTATTTTTTTATCACTAGTAGTTTTTTTTAGCATTTTCGAGTAATTGTCATCATTTATTTCAGTAAAATCCTTATCTCTGAATTGCTGCAATAGTACCCTTGATTGTCTCGATGATGTTTTTAGAATCTGCTAGTATCCTTATTATTATTAGCTTAGTTATTATTCTAGAGGTTTTTTCGTAACACATTTGAATTTGGAATAAATCGATTTGAATAGTCGGTTTTCAACTGTCTTTGGATAAATATTTTTATATTGCTGAAATTAAAGTGATTTTGAAAATTTTTCTACCATGAATTTGATTTCTGCCTGTGATTGTATTTGCATGGTGAAATTACTAACCGTATGCAGTGGAATGTACATGCATATATATCAACTCAGCCTTGTCGGTATAAATTCACAAATGAAAGAATACCTAGACCCTGGATTTTCATCTGCTCTTTTTTGCTTTGCTCTCTGTTGGCTTTCGACTGAGTTCAATTACTGGCCATTTGGTTTTAAGGAACCTCACGCTTTATTTATGGTCCCATATCAGGTAAAGTCATATATTTATTTTTAAAAGCAAAACCACACTTCATTCACGTGGAAAGATACAATAAAATTATTGCTGAAAATATTAAATGCTCTCTAATTTTTTTGATAATTTACATGTATAACAGACGATAGAAAATAAAAATATTACATAAAAAAAAAATATTTCTATGAGAAAAATACAGATGAATATTAAGATATTGATTTCACTGTTGGTTGAATAGCATTCCACACAAATGTTTTATTTTTAAATGATTGCTCAAGTTATTTGTCATTTTCGTGATTAGTGTCGAGGAGTAGATACTATCAGTATTAAGCTTTATGTTTGGTAAATGACTCGGATTGGCTTTGAATCAGTCATTCATTGGCCGAATCGTACAAATAGTGATAATTCGTTGAGATAATGTTACCAGAATCTGATAATGAATATAGAATATCGATAGCTTAATCTGCAAACCAGCTAACTTCATTTGTATAAAATGTTCCGGAATAATAAAAAACTTCAGTGAATATGTAAGTTAACTGCATGGAGTTGGCTGGCGTATGCGGGTGATTTTACATATTACAATTTTCTTATGAATTTTCTGCTTTCTGCGTATGATAGAAAAATTAAAGCTGAATAAAATTAAAATCAGTTTTTCGACCATGGGTGGCGTTAGCTGGTTTCTAGATTAAGCCATCGATATGAAAAAGATTACATAGTTGATTTGAATTTTATGTAATATTTAGTTACTGGAGTTTTAAATTAGTGTTTACCAAATTAATCTATTCTGTTGAACATTCAAATTTTATTTGAGTTAAAATTTACTTGGCAGAACTATAAAAATGAAATTCTAACAGCTTAGATAATAGTGTAAAAATGTATAAAAAACCTGATTAAGCAGGAATATTATAATTTATGTCATCATTCAACATTGTTTGAAACTATACATGCAGGTCATATTATCATGTTTCTTTGTCGATGTTGGTATGAGAAGTCTATATGTGTCTGCACAATCTTTCTCTCATTGGCTTCTTGACTATCTATGCATACAGGTGAGCCACACATTAAATACATATTATTCATTATTGACAGTCTTACTTTTAATTTGAATGATCAGGTGTTTTTCTGGTGTGACACTAGTTTTGATTCAAGTACAATGAAACTGGACTAAATTCTGAATTATTTAAAACTGGTAAACTTCCATATGTGTTTACCAGTTTTAAATAATTCAGAATTTAAAATCAATTTCCATCAAGCACCATCAGTCGAAAATATTAAGAAACTGGACTATTCAAATATCAATTGATTTGACAGCCAAACTTACTTGTTTAGGTCTTCTCTTCATAAGTATATATGGCTAAATATATTCAGCATCCTGCATAAAGCCACGAAGAAATGCCAGCAATTCTAATAATTATGCATCCAAACCTACAGAGCATGATGCAGAAAATACTATATTTTGTAATTAAACCATTGATTTGAAAACTGGTCATTTCCTTACATCAACTTATATTAGAAAAAAATATGTGAACAGAGAAGCCCAACCTACTACAGCAAGCTTCGAGTGCTGCTTTTCCTATCTAAGGCATTAACTTCTACCTTCTTGAATTAAAGATCTGGGAAACTGGGTGAATGGAGAAGTGGTCAATCAAGCCTTGTAAAAATATTCTAGTAAATAATGAAAACAAAAAAATGTATTGTGGCATGATCAATTTCATTTGTTAAGTCATCATGAGCTGAAAATATCTAATTGGGTAAATTAAGATGTGAAGAAATAGCATACTTTCAATAATTAATATTTTCGACTGATGGTGCTTGATGGAAATTGATTTTAAA